>JAJLTL010000038.1:0-86358 GCA_030568135.1 Vanderwaltozyma yarrowii
AGGAGTATGGATTCCAAGTTTCCCTTACGGTATCACATCACCCAATTTTGCAAGATATGAGAAACTGTATCTGTACCCATTATAGCGTCATTGGTAAGTTTGGTAAGTCACAGATATTTATTGCTAATCAAGCTCCAACATCCAACCCAATGGTAATTGTCAGAGGAAATGATCGTAGTGGCAAAATATTCATAAATTCACTTATTGTAGTAAGTAGGGACTTTTCTAGGCGCTATCCTTGGGAATATTTATATGAGATCTCTGATTACAAACTAAAGGATATATTGAAAGAAGAGTTGATGCAAGAGCCAGATTGTTATATGAAGGAAAATACATCTGACGTGATCGATCCTCGATTCCAAAAGGAAATTGAATTTCCATTTCTCAAAGTGGAGCCTAAATATCTTAAATACGAGGATGCATTCACGTTTGTTCCTGCCATATTTGTGAACTGTACACTAGGACATGTAAATGCTATTAACAGCAAATTCAGTAATATTTTGCAACAATATCCAGATAGGGAACGTTCTTCTAGTTTACTAATATATACAATTAAAGAACCAGTCAAGTTTTGGATAGAACCCTGTTCGGACACTAAAGATGATCAATACGATAAAGTGAGACATTTGTATAATGTAAACATTCCAGGAGATGAACTGTTCTATTCTTTTCGACGTTTATACTTACGAACCATAGGGAGACAACTTCTACCTGGAAATGGGAACAAAAATAACTATCTACTTGTTACTGTCAAAGATACACATGTTGACAATGCAGACTTATCGAACGATGCCTCTGTATGCTCCGAGTCTACGGAAAGCAAGATTTCCATCCCATGTGCTAGTAGTGAGTATGATCTTGAGACATTGATGTCAATCAGTTCTGAAACATCAAAGAACAATAATGCTAAATCTTTGGATAAACCACACTGTACGACGTGTACATGTTCTCAGAAGTAGTGTATTACCAATGGGATATATAATTGGCTGTTTAACATCCATTTTATTGTCTTAAGGGATTAAAATATATGAGACTGAATGTATTTGAAGTTTCAATTAGTGTAGCATATAAATATATAGACTACTTTCTATAAAGGTAGAGATTTCAGTATCAAAATGAATCAATCAAGATAGTTTCCTCTCATCACTATTTACTATTAAGTAATCTATATCGTATCAGAGTCAAATAAAGCCCAAACTTTATTGACACCTGCAATATATTCTTTATACTTACCTGAAAATGATATCAGTTCTCCTTTTGTTTCTTTCTCTGTAAAACTATACTCTTTTAATCTTGATTCATAATTTGCGCATGTTATGATACCTCTACCATAATCTTTATCATCTGCTTTAACCCAGTCATCAGTAATAATAGCATAATTAGATTCAAGAGGAGTAGCATAATAGTATTTTTCTAGATCTGAAAGAGATGAAAAATTTTTGGTAAAATTTTTATACTTTTTATTTTCCCAATCACTTTTTGCTTGACCAGGTTGTTTTGAATAATTAGCACCACCATTCATCCACAATAATGTCTTATTTGGCGACATATGTGTTATTTGAATATTACATATTCTTGCTTTTGTGACATCTTCATTGTCAACATAATCAACTAATTCACCCATAGATCCAACATGTACTGGACTAAATGAATAGGAATGTTGAGCAATTAAAAAACCTAACCAAAAATATTCTTTATCACCATGACTGCATTCATTGATTCCTCTAGATGAATGTAACATCGATGCTATAACTAGAGGAATTATATGTTTCTTTTTGTCGATGGAAAGTAATCCTGCTTCCATTTGAGTTCTCTTATCTCCAATAAAATATTTTTTGTAAATTTGTTCTTCAATAGTCAAACTATCTCCAGATTTTCTTATAAGTTGTTCTTCATCAAATAAAGGGTATTTTTGGAAATATTTTCTTTCAAATATTGTGGGAAATACAGATTTTATTATAGCAATGCATTTGCTCCCTAAACTATCCGGTAGTACTCTATCCATAAAAAACATAGTACCTGTTTTTTTATATTCTTCAGTGTTAAAATAATAATCAAGATCAACATAACTAATTACATCTGCATCCATGAACACAAATTCTTCAAATAAGTTAAACATCACAGCTAACCATTTGTTTTTATAACCTGTAAAATCTTTTTTCAAAGTTGGACTTAAAGTTCTTGTAACATCTATGAATATAATATCCTGAATTGTTAGTTCTTGTTCTTCATCATTATTTTTAGAATAACTAATTGGAATACCCGAATCACGACCAATTCTCAATAATTTTTTCATATTTTCATTACTTAATTCATTATCTTTCGTTATTATTTGAATTGGTAATTTATTTCTCTGGTACCTTAATGTAGTTATTAATTTTGTAGCAACATTCATATGTTTATCACGAAAACTTAATACAATACCACGTTTAGCAACTTTTTCACTAATTGAATTCCAATTTCCCCAAAATGTTTGTGTATTATTATATTTATATTTAATAGAGCCATTAGATTGACCAGTATTAGAATCGTATGTTGGTATTCTACCATTTGCTAAATAGTCACCGTCATTTGTTATAAACAATGGAATTATATCTTTAAAAGTTTCTTCTGTATAAGGTTTGATAAATGGGAACATTCTATGTTCAAAATTAAATTGATCATATTTTTCATGTAATTTTTTATTTTCTGCATCATTATCAGTATTTTGAATATTATTAAAGTTATCATACAAATTTTCTTCAATATCTATTGAACCATTGAATATTTCGGTAATATTTGAATTTTTATTTTGAATAAAACATTCATCATACATTCTTACTCTTTCAAAATTCAATGCTATATTATGAGTTCTTTTATATAAATGAATATCTTCCTTTTCTGTTGATTTTGTTAATAAATCTTCATCTTTATCATTAATTAAAAATGAAATATCTTCTAATGAATTTGACCAATTTTCATTAATTGTATATAAATTTCTAAAATAAAATTTACAACGTGCATTTAAATTTGATTCTTGGAAAGTCGATATTTTATTATCATTTTCATTTAAATTTGTTACAAATTCATCATATGCTGGTATTAATTCTAATGGAGTCACAGGAACTTCATCAATTGGTTTCAATGTTATTTCAGCAAATTTATTTTTAAAACTATTTTTTCCATGATCGTTTAATAAACCATTCTTCTCATTATGATGTTGTAATTCATGTTCATTTTGGATAACTTTATCTAGCTGATTTTTCGTTTCAGTATACCCACCAGCAGTATTATCTTTATTCGATGTGAAAAAATTATGAAATAACGAAAATAAATAAATTAATGCAAGTAATACAAACATATAATGTCGATGTGCTCTTCTACTATGCAATATTCTTTCAGGAATCGGTAAATACTTTCTTACCATAATATAAATATCAACAGAGAAAAACTTTCACAACTAACAAAGCACAATTGACAAAGCAATAACAGATTAGTTTCAATAAAATTTCGTTTAATAGCTTAAAACTGTTCAAATCCACAGATTGTATGCATACTTGAGTTTCAACAACAGTATTCTTATCTCACGAAGTATAAGCTCTTACATCTATATATATATATATATAATACAAGATAATGCAACTATCAACACTTTTCAATGAAAAATATCTCCATCTTTACTAAGATATCTTCAATGAAAAAAAAATTTCATCAAGCCATCGATCGATTCGATAGATTCCCAAAAGGAAAACAAGAGCAAAGAAAACTCAACATGAAACCATACGTGCACGTATTAAGCTCCAGTGTATAGTTTGTTTCTATCATTAAGTTCTACCACCGCAACAAGAGATTACGAAATAATATTCTCCTGATGCACCAGTATTGTACTATGAAATTACTACCTCAACAAGATTATCAGGACACCAATTTGTTCTTCTAACGTAGTTTCTCCTAGCAGAGAGTTTATCAAATGAGTTACTTCACTTGGGATGAAAAGGAAACCAATAAATAAAGTTTATTATTAATTCGAAAAGAGGTACTGCGCAGTTAGTTACTTTGGAGCTGTTATTGCCTGCTACAGATTTGTACATTTACCTATTTCATAAGAAGTTATTCTTTCGAGACAAAACTGCCTCAACTTCTTGATTTGACTCTTTCTGTACTGGAGAGATAGTTGTAAAGACAGTTCGTTGCTCATCATCGAATGCGAATTTGTCACTGAAGTAGTTGACACGTGTACTTTACATGAAGTTAAGACTGCTTGGATGATCAAGTTAAGAAGGTTGATGCAGGTTGATACAAGTAGGATGGGATGGTATATAGTTGTGTGATCGTGAGTGATGGACCCGCTAGTGTTTTTTGTTCCATTTTTCATTACACTAGTAACTTGATTTGGTGAGTTTTGTACAAGTGTAGATTAGAGATATTTTACTTCTGCATATAGTGGATGGTGTTTATGTGAGGGGAAGTGAGTGTAGTATCTGTATTTCTTATTCTTGATACTTTTGTAGTAGGTCTTTATACCATCCGTTTCGCATGAAGGAGAGGTTGGTATGTAGTTCCTCGTGTTGTTTATCATTAGATATCTTTCCACTATGAATATACACTGTTTATATTGCTAATCTATTTATAGACATTTTTAAAATCAATCAGAGAAACTTAAGTTAGTTTAACTTCAGTGATCTGACTGCAAAGTGCATTGTATTGTAGTGTGGTTCAGTTCTTACCTATTAATTACAATAGGCCGTATACCACATTACAGTTGAAACAAGGTTTTGCAATTCTTGAACATACAAGATCCCTGAAGACATACAATTCTTGAAACCAGTACTTGCAAAATTTTCAATAATAAGTTAACATCATTGTACAAATCTAGGTTCTTTTATAATGGTTCAAGTAATGCATACAATTGAACAGCTAAATATTATTAGCGATATTGAAATATATACCATTTAAGGAACAGTTCCTTACCATTCATTATATGTGTCTTAATGAAGGCTAAGTTGAACTTGTTGTACCTGTGATTAAATTTAAGCCTCGCTATGCCAAAATTTCATTTCCTTAGCGATTTGGGAACTTTTGTATATATGGTAAAACAATAAATACAAAATACAAAAGCTATGCAAGAAATATAATTGGAATGCTACTTAATTCTATATAAACAAGTATCGAATTCGTAGCTATGAGGGTCTAGGATACTGAGAAGTTCCAAAATTATATTATATAGAGCTACAAAAAATTACACTTATTGGATTATGCGTGATACCAATACTAAGAAAGTTAGGACTAGAGTTACAGTTGCCTGTGAGAATTGTAGAAGAAGGAAAGTGAAATGCAGCGGTGATGATCCCTGTTTTAACTGTATCACTTATCGTACAGACTGTGTTTATAAACTGATATCGACTGCACCTGAAACAGTAGGTATTAGTAAAAGAAGAGAAGATATAAAGAAGAGAAGAAGTGCATCGCCAACAGGTAAACTACTCAATTTACTTCGGGATGATGTCAAGGATAATAAGAAGGGACAGGATACTTTAACACTTGAATCATTACCAAATATTGTCTTGAGTAATAATGATAAAGGTTATTATACTAATGATACTAACTTTCAACAAAAATTGATCGAGTTACAATCCACATTGAAAAATTTACATTCAATTAAAAATATTAATATTAATGGCAATGATGGTACTGATATCAAAGATGGCAATAATCAATTTCTAGATGCTATTGCAAATGTAAATAAAGGTATTGATTTTTTAATTAAGAATTATTCACCTGAAATTGATTATGATAAATTAAATGCAGTAAATCAAAAAGAAGAAGAATCTTCAACAGAGACTTTATTATTGAAAAATAAATATACGAACACCGTTCATTTAACAAGATATTCAGTATGGTGCGATAAAGGCAGCCAAGAAGATAAAACTGATATATCAAAATTATCTATTATGTCATCACAACCATTAGTAGATGACTCTTTTGGACTTTATTCACCATCATTACCATTATCAATTAGGGGTGTTGGCTATTTGCTACAAAAATCAATAAAGGATAAAAATATCACTATATTACCTCATCAAGAAAAACAATGTATTTTCATTTTATTAAAATTTTTTAATTATTGTAGCGATCATGTTGTTGCTAGTCGAGCAGAAATGAAAAATCCACTAGAGACGTATCTGCTGAGAGAAAATATCTCTTCTACGATGTTACCAGCGCAGCCTAATCCTCCATTTAATATTATTAATCAAGATACTAATAATGTAGTATGTTTCTTAATTAAAAAGATACCACAACCATTTTTAACCACTTTAACTGGAATTACTACTAATGAACTATTAAATTCCATGAATGATGATCTAAAAATGTTTAAAATGATCACAGCTATTTTAGATATTCACGAAAATGAATATGAGAAACTGTTAACAAAAATTACATCATCTAATTATACGTTTTCTTCAAAAGAAAATGAAGAGTTTTTGTTGTTTTCTGAACAAGAATCCTTATTACTAACCTTAGCCTACCATTATTTGGATTTAACGTCTTATAACATTTATGGAGATTCTGCTATAGATTATTTAGAAAGGCTAATATCTTTAATTGAGAAACAAGTGTGGTTATCCAACTTATATTCTATAGATAAACTATTAGATATTACAGTATACTACACAGTGAGAATGGGTTTATCAAGGTGGGAGTACAATGTTGGATTAGATGACCCTAAAGCTGAAAGAAGAAGAAAAATCTGGTGGAAAATATTCTATTTAGAGAGAAAGTGTATTTCCTATTCCAATTCACTATCTAGGATTAGTAATTCCAGTATTAACTGTTTACTAACTGATGAATTTAGATCTGTTGGATTTTTAGATCACAAAGATTTTTTATCCAAGATTAGAATGGCTACTTATACTCCAAAATATGATGAAATGTCTTTAGAGTCAATAGTCTTTTTTGGTGAAGTTTCATTAGCATTAATTTTATCAGATTTTTCTGATAAAATTTTATATAATGAAAAATTTACTTCTATTAGAAATTCTTCTTTACAACCATATTTAAGAATGAGATTATTAAAAGAAGCTGTTGATGAACTTCATTTAAATTTGGAGAAATTAGAATCTATTAAAGATAAGACACGTCGTTTATTTAATATTATGGAACGAACAAGTACGGAAAAAGGCTTAAATTCCACTATTATTAGTAAAGCTATTTATTTTGTTTTCACTTATCAGTATACAGTTTCATTTTTATTAAGTTCAACAAGTCATTTACAATCTAGGTTATCAGTTAATCCAGTTCCTAAATATATCAAAATAGAGAATAAGAAACTTTATGATATAAGTATATCACTTTGGTATGAGATAAATCGGTTATTACATTTAATTGATGATTATTATACCATGAATCAATGTTTTCCATCGTATGCAAGTACATTCATGTTAATTATAACTACAACTTTTAATACAGATGCCCGAATGAATATTGAAAATATAATCAAAATAATTAAAGTTGTTCAAAAATATCAAAGAACATCGATATTTTCAGTAAATAAAGATAATGAAAATGTAATAAACAGTAAAGTATTCAAGAATGTTGGTCGTTTGAATGCCTTCGTTACTATGTTTACGCATTTAATGTTACTTAATTATATGCGAGAATCGAGTTTAAATAAAGTTGAATTAATTAAACAATTTGAGAAGACTGTACCTGATTTAGTAAATATAGTTTATGCATTACTAGATTCGCAATCGTATATTTTTGAACCAATAATGGAAGTAAAAGATTCTGGTTTAATAGCCCGATTTCATCAAAAGCATGTAACTAATACAGATAATAATGATGTTAATTCTATGAATAACACCAGTGGCAGTGCCACTAGTGTTAAATTAACTAAACAAGATTCCATAGACACACCTGCATCATCTATATACCCAACGAAATCATCTAATATCAACCTCTTGTTACAACCAACATCAACAAACGGTATACCATCAATAATAGGTAACCCACCAGCACCAAATAATATTGAACAACCACATTTTTCAATGTCAGCATTTGAAAATTTCAATGTTGGCACAATTGATGAATTCATGAACAACAGCAATATAAACGATATTTACGATATGCTATGGGGTAATATAACCTCCAATGAGTTCATATAAAAGCATATACAGATACATATAAATGCATACATATACTTAAGTTAATAAATATTTCGAAGCACGTGCAATGAACATCACGTGCCATTATCATAACTCGCACTATACGTCATTTAATTCTCGAACACAACCCATACACCACTACATATTTCCATCGTTGTGTACGTATCACACCAGGGTTTCCAATTCCTTGGCACCTAAGTACCAGACCTATGCAAAAATGGGAATGTAAGTGTGATCTGGTACAACGAGTGCTAAAATATTTTAATTCTATACTTAACCGTTATTGGTTAGAAGTTTCATATGGAAAAGGGGGGGGGGGAAGTTGGTACGTTACAATACAACATCGACCACTATATACAAACTCATCACTGATCTATCACAACTGGGCCCCCCCCTCTTGTATAATATAACATCTCCTCTGAAACAATTGAAACAATTTGCGGTTCGTATAGCCGGCGCTAAGCCTTTGTTGTGCAGGTCACATGCGAAAATGTTCTGTGACGTTTAACGGATTACGGCGGGCCCAAAGAGGAAAAACTAGCAGGAAAGAAGAAAAGGGTAGATCCCTTGGCCCAACAAGCCCACCTTCCCCCCGTTTCTTTTTGGGGTGGGAAAAAGGTATAAAAGGATGGAAAGAAACGATGGTGGATCGAAAAAGTATTTCCACTTCATGTTTTGTGAATGTAATATTATTTGGTGGTCTTTAGTGTATTGTAGAGCAAGTATACAAGCAAACACTAGTAATTATGTCTGCTAACGAATTTTACAGAGAAGCTCAACAAGCTACTTATCAGCCATATGATAATAATAACAATAATAATCAACAGCAACAGCAGCAACAGCAGTATAATAACCAAGGACAACAACAGCAACAACAATACAATAACCAAGGTCAACAACAACAACAAGATGGTGATAGAGGTTTATTAAGTACTGTTATTGGTGGTGGTGCAGGTGCAATGGCAGGTTCTAAATTATCTGGTAACCATTCCACTTTAGGTGGTATTGCCGGTGCTATTGGTGGTGCTATGCTAGCTAATAAGGTTTCCGATGGGTTCAGTCATCATAACAATCACAATAATAACCATCAAGGTGGTGGTTTTGGTGGTAACCAAGGTGGGTTCGGTGGTCCACAAGGTGGTCGTGGCGGTCCTCAAGGCGGTCCAGGTGGATTCGGTGGTCCACAAGGTGGTCAAGGTGGGTTCGGTGGTCCAGGTGGTCGCGGTGGTCCAGGTGGTCACAACGGTGGTGGTCATGGCGGTCATGGCGGTCCAGGTGGTCCAGGTGGTCGTTGGTAAACTTCCCCTCCTCCTCCCACATACCCTTTATGTAGCATAATCATACATACATACCTATATATGAATATCTTAATCATCAATCCACAACTTTAATGATATAGTTCTCTAGTTATTCTCTTGGCATATTTGCTTATGGTCACGTCGTCAATCGTGATACATTCGATTGTCACATGATCTAAATTTCAAATTTTTTTTCACTGGGAAAAAGAAAAAATGGATAAAAAGTGTATATAAAATGAGATGAGATGAGATGAGATGAGATTAATTGACAATTGTTTCTTCAAAACTGGTGAGCTACTGTAACTAAGGAAGACAGTAATACCCACTATACCAATTAGCCCGTCATGAAATTGGATACTACCCATATGAGATACTTGACAGCAGATGATTTCACTGTCTTACAAGCTGTCGAACAAGGTACTAAAAATCATGAAGTTGTACCAACTACATTGATTCATCATTTATCAGGAATGAGATCAGCTTCAGGTACTAATAGATCCATTGGGGATTTGGCCAAATTGAAATTGGTCTCGAGATTAAGAAATGCTAAATACGATGGTTATAGATTAACTTATAATGGGTTTGATTATTTAGCATTAAAATCACTTTTAAATAAAAATACAATTTATTCTGTTGGTGGTACTATTGGTGTTGGTAAAGAATCAGATATTTATCAAGGTAGTGACAAGAATGGTAATAAACGTGTATTGAAAATGCATAGATTAGGTAGAACTTCTTTCCATACTGTTAAAAATAATAGAGATTATTTGAAAAAAAACAGTCAAGGTACAAATTGGATGTTTTTATCATTACTTGCTGCAAATAAAGAATATCAATTCATGTCATTATTACATTCAAAAGGTTTTAAAGTTCCAGAACCTTTTGATAATTCTCGTCATATTGTAGTAATGGAATTGATTAAAGGTTATCCAATGAGAAGATTAAGAAAACATCCAAATATTCCAAAATTATATAGTGATCTAATGAATTTTATTGTTAGATTAGGTAATAGTGGGTTAATCCATTGTGATTATAATGAATTCAATATTATGATTAAAGATGAAGTTGAAGATGAAGATGACTGTGGATTTGTAGTTATTGATTTCCCACAATGTGTTTCTATTCAACACAAAGATGCAGATTTTTATTTTAAAAGAGATGTTGATTGTATTCGTCGTTTTTTCAAAAAGAAGTTAAAATATGAACCAGTCATTGATTCATCGATGTTAGATACTGACGGTTTTGGTGATGGTTATAAATACCCATATCCAGTATTTGGTAGAGATATAAAAAGAACTGACAATTTAGATGAATTAGTACAAGCATCTGGTTTCAGTAAGAAACATCCAGGTGATAGAGATCTAGAAGAAGCCGTAGAATCAATGAGAAACGCTACATACGATTCAGCTGATGAAGAAGAAGCAGAAGAAGAGAATGATCATGAAAATGAAGATGAGGAAGAAGTTGACGAAGAATATTATTATTCAGATAGTGATGATGATAATTCCGAAGATGAAGACGATGATTCCGAAGATAGTAATGATGAAGAAAATGAACGTATCATTGAAGCATTATCAACAGGTGTTGGTAAATTAAAAATGGATAAACTAGGTAATTATATTCTTGAAGAAGAGTAAATATTAAATATTAATATACATAATAAGGATTACATTACTAAAGTTATATATTCTAAATAAATAATTACTAAATAGATGTTACATTAAATCTAATCGTATTCTACACCTGAACCACCATCATCGTTATCTTCACTATCCTCATCAATTTCAATAGGAATATCATCTAATCCTAAATCTACCGAAAATCCATCTTGTGGTGTCTCGTCAAAATTGTTTAAATTACTTTCTAAATCAGCTTCTCTTTCTTGTTCCAGTTCATATACATGCTCTATATTGTCTATTTTCTCATCATTTTCATCCTCCACTTCTTCTTCATCTACAACTTCCTGTCTAACTGCATCATCCTCATTATCCTGATCATTTTCTTCTTCTTCATCGTCTTCTTCATCTTCATCTTCGTCATCATCTTCATCTTCGCTTCCATCAGACAGTTCACTTTCACCTTCAAAATTCATATCATTTTCTTCATCATCAGAATCTTGATTAATATTTTGAAGATTCATATCTCCTTTAATTTGCTGAGTAGCTTCCTCCAATGCAGAAACATGTTCTCCATCTTGTGCCTGTTGGTTTTTGTTCGTTGTCTTAGCTTTTAACTCTTCACTCATAGACCTATCCTTAACTTGCTTTCTCTTAACATATTCATCTATATTACCATATTCATTTTGATCAATCATTGAAAATTCAATTTTTTCGTTATCTTTTGTAATTAATGTTACATTAAAAGTCAATCTAGTAATTGATGAATAAGTAATAGATTCGATATCTTTCGATTCGAACCTTAGAATTGGTTTCTTAAATCCAAAGATAATATGATCTGGTAAGAAATACAAAGTACCTTCTTTTGTACCTCTATGACATTCCACATGAAATGAAGGAGCAACATCTGCATCTTGATGAACTGTAAAGAATGGATCTGAAATTCTAAAACCTGTCAAAATGGCCTGTTTCCTTAGATATTCAATACATTTTGTGAAATCAGTTATTTCTAGATCTATTAAACCAACTTTTTTAAATTGTTCTAAAATATTTTCTTTGTTGATCGTTATTAGTACTGGTTCAACGTATTTATTATTTACAGATTCTTTATAGCATATAAACATGTAAAATATATTTTGCTTTTCAGGTACAGGCAGAAAAGTTGCCATTTCGATATTCTTATTCAGTTCAGAAATTGTCATCTCTTGTTCATCATCTTTCATTAAGGATAATCTTGGTTTTCTATCATCTGTAGAAACATGTAATACAACATTTAACTTTTTTCTTATTGGCGATAAAACAGTGACATCTCTTAGTTTGAAAATTATATTTTCTTCTTTCACACTCTCTTCAGAACCAGGACTTGTCTCAGTCTTGGGTAGCTTTCTTTTTAAATCATCTGTTTGAGTTAATGAAAATTTATACAATTCTTCAAAAACACTTTTAGATTTTGGCAATACTTTAATTATTGGTTCAATTTTTTCCCTTAAAGATTTAGGTAACTTATCCAAAAATGGGTCACTCATAATATCGAAGACACTCGTATTGGTTATATACTTCTTGAGACCAGTAATGATTCTATTCTATCAAATAACTATCCTTTATATTTCAACTAATTTTACTTTAATTGAATAAAAATCTCTTTACGCGTTTTGGCGTCTCTATGTAAGAAACATGTTGATATTTGAAATAATAAAGATGCATTTACAAAAGAAGTGTAATGTATGTCGTGAACAGAGCATTCAATATTCATATTATATCTAGTGGTAGTATAACGTTGCTCTTGCTCAACCTAACAGCAGTCGTAAAATAATTCAAGACCCAAAATACTTGGCGATATACCTGATTGAATTAGTTTATAAACTTGAATATCTACATATTCTTTAATAATTCTATAGGAAAATATTATATATGACTATAAGACTTGAAATGGATGAAAGTAGTAGTACAGGCTGAAGATGAGGATAATATGCACATATAGTTATATATATATATATGGGTTGTTCTTAATGAAACTCTTAAAATTGTTCCCATTCATCTTCTTCTTTCATTGGTTTTTCATTTTTAACTGGCGATGGACTTCTTTGTTGATTCATTCTAGGTTGGAAGTTGTTTTCTGATGTATTACCATCTTCAGCATTGTATTGTTGTTGTAATTGTTTTGTGAAATTAGAAAAAGCTGCAAATCCATAATTTGTAGTTTCTTGAAATTTCTGACCAAATTGAGTGGCTGCTCTTTTAGTTTCATCAGTTATTTCACCAGATTGCCATTGTTCGACACCTGGCTTTATGACTGATTCGTGGACTTCATCAATAGATTTTGATACTGCAGTTGAGAATAATCCCCAACCTTTGGTAAAAGTTCCTAAAGGATCTTGTTGGAAATTTTCTAAACTTAAAGTAGACGAACCAGGGCCATTGTTTGCTGCTGGAGCAGGGGTATTACCGAAGCCTTGGTATTTACCACCTTGCGAAGGTGGTAGATGTTCAGGTTTGGTTTGATTCATTTTACCTAAATCATTGAAATAAGCTTCATTCTTCAGTTTTTGTTCAGCTGAAATTTTTGGAGCAGTAGCTCTACGACCTTCTAATGGAATTTGTTCATCATCTGGAGTTGGAGAATTAGCAGCATTTGAATTAGTTTCTGCAGTCAGTTTTGATGCATCAAAATCAGGATGTTCTGGTTCAACAAATTCAGTACCTTCAACTTCACAAGTTAATTTATTTTTGTAATCTTCAGCAATTGGATTATCATATTTAACTTTATGAGGTAAAGTCAAATCAATACCATGGGAAGACATATACTCTTTGAATGGTTCGTTACCACCTTTTTCCATTCTTATCAACTCTTCAGGTTTAAATTGATCCATCGTAATTGATCTAACAAATGAAATATGAACACCCAAACTTCTATGAGTACCAGCACATTCTAAACAGATGAAAATACCAAATTTTGGAGAAGCCCACTGTGGGTTTGGAGCACCACAGTCAACACACTTCTTATTAGCACCGATCTTTTGTAATTGCAACAAACGTCTACGGTTATCTGGATCAACTTTCCATTCTGACATCTTCACGAATTATATTTTATATTTTACGTGTTTTTTTAAACCTTAATTATCCTATTTTTGCGGGAAACAATCAGTATTTTGCCCTAAGTGCATTAAATAACTACAGATCCCTTCGTTGGTGTTATCTATACTTGAAATAGAACTACAAACATTCAATAATTATCAAATCATTCTTATTTTATTTTATCTATGGTCTCTCAGTTGAACGATCCAATAAATTTGGAACTTTTCAATACAAAACTCAGGTCACAATATACGGACTGCTAAAATATGATAATAATACCAATTTTAGACCCAAAAATAATGAATATTAGCAGGTTTAACAAACAGTTCACCAGAACCACTAAGAGTACTATATCATGAGCATACCGTAGTACTATCGCAACTGTTGTGGGTAAAGTTCACTAAAAACAGGAAAGAAGAGGAAAACGGTAATGATACAAATGGTTAAAATGCAATATAACAAAATGTAGAACAATCGATATATAGAAATATTTATGTCTTAATAATTATATAAGATTGTGTGTGTATGTGTGTGTGTATGTGTATGGAGGGAATGTATATGTATTGCGATAATGACTGTTCTCGCTATTCGTGGCTATCTTTTCCCTTGGTAGTTAAATCACCCGCCAGTATACCTGATACTTTTCTGGAACCATGGTTGTTTTCACCATCATTATTTTCTATACCATCAAGCTCAGAATGTAATAATTTACCATTCTTTGATAAATCAGTATCTTGAGAAGTGTTCATTGTAACTTCATGGTCACTTATATCTAATTCAGTAGTGGGTTCTTCCATATCTGCAGAAAGTTGAGCTTCTTGAACATCTACTAAATCTTTGATGAATGATATTTTTTGTTGGGCTTCTAATAATATAGGTTCATATTTTTGGAATAAATGATTGTTCAATAATGTAAAGTTGGTTCTTTTGTACAAAGGATGAGTTCTTAATGGTGGATCTGGTCCATCGATATTAAACGTTTCTATAGCTAAATGACATTGAGTAGATATGATTCTGAAAAAATCTTGAATACATGAATTTGCTAAATTATCTTCATCCAAACTTTCTTCCAACAAATCAATGATTGGTGAATAAAGTTCTTTTGAAATCAGATACCTGTGGTAAAATGTATCATCTAGAGATATTATGTTTTTGAAACACCTTACCGCCGTTAGTCGTAATTGTAGCATGTGCTGTGGTCTTATTAAATCGCTTATTGTGTCTAAAATACCATTTTCAAGTACAAATTCCCTAGACATTCTGCGATCATGTTCTGTACAGATAAATGACAGCAGTTTTACTAAATGGATTAATAATAGATCCTCTTCACCATTTTTATAGTTCTCAGAAAATTCTGAATGTATTAATGGTTTAAAAAGAATTGGAGCAACTACACGATAGAAACCTCCGAAATATTCTATAATCTTAAATTCAGAATTATTCTTAATATTTTCTACAGGCTTATAATCATTTAATTTATTTTTTGTTACAACATCTTTTGTATTAATATCATAATCTAAATCTGCATCCAATTCTAAATTGTTACCATTTTCAATGAACCCATCATCAAACATTAAACTATCATCACCAAGACAATCATCTGGATGTAGTAATGTATATAATGCTTGTATAATTTGTTCTTTTAATCCGGGACTCTTATCAGTAAGAAGAATAGTAGATAATATTAATAAGAGTGACATATCAGTCGTATTGGATGAATCATTAGCTGACAAATTATCTATTGCTAGATTTTGATTTTGTTTATTTTGAACTGAATGAATTAATAATATATCATGTTCAATAATGGTAATTATAGTATCTGTAGATAAAATTCTTACATTAGTTTCAGTTTCAACATTAAATGCATATTCCATAATTGTAAATAAACCTTTTTTAACTAGAACCCTGTAAAATTTAGATTTGTCTGTATCGTCTAAATTTTTTGACATTTGAACACATTGGTGTAAAAGTTTTATACCGTCTTTTCTCTTTTCCTTTGCTTCATCAGAGCTATCTTGTTCAATCGACTCTTTACTGTACAGTTCAACTAATTTATCAATAAATAAATCAACTTGTAAAAAATCAATTATACATGTTTCTAAATCCAATATTATATCTAATATCAGATCCAAATTATTATCATCTAAAAAGCGTACTAATACAACATCTTTCAAAAAATGTAAACGGAAGCATTTTTTAATTATTTTCTTTAATTCGTCACTTTCCCAAAGTATAACTTCTTTAAAATTTGGATCTCCTGTATCTAGACATTTTCTATGATTTGCTTTAGCTGTAGGAAACTCTGTGTCATATTCTAGTATTCCGACAATACCCATAATATAACGATCTTCTACCATTTGTTCTAAAATATCTCTTTGATTGTAATGTATCAATGTTTTAACAATGTTACTTAATATAAACAGATCAGCTGCAAGTTTTTCCTTCTCAGCTTTATGGAAATGATTTATTAAAGTTTCAATATAAGCAGATTGTAAAATATATTCAATAGTTTGAGTTTTCAGGAACTCAAATGTAGTATTTTCATTTAAAATTTTTAATGAGTCTAATAATGAAAGTTCATTTTGTTCAGGTTCATTTGATGGTAATGCAACTGGACCAGCAAGCATTTCGTGTAGTGATCCTATACCATTTAAGCTTGCCTTAACTGCAACCAATGAAATATTTGATTCAATATTTTTTTGTACACCAACGATAAATTCACACAATGCATCACAACCCATACTTTCTTCAAAACTTAAAGCAATATCACGACCGGTAAGATCTTTCCAAACTATTAGAGTCTCTTCTTGTCTCTGGTACTCTACAGAACCTTCTAATTTTGATTTTAACAATAAAGTCCCTGGTACATCTTCGTTATTCACAATCATATATGCACATGTAACAGTACCATCGTTAGTAGCATTCTTACCATTACCGGTTTGTTTATCAGTTCCATCATCAATCTCTTTTGTTATGGTCCCTGTACAAAATCCAGTCCCTGTATCTTTCCACTCGTTATTGACTAAAATATACACTTTGACACGTTTAGACTCAGTACTTTCCATGCCAGTAAACTCACTATCTGCAGATTCATTCACAATTGCATTTGAATCTACATCAGTATCCATATTATCAACATTATTACCACTAAACATTTCGCGTCTGGCAACTGTCATAATATACCAACAAGTTTACAAATAAATCAACAGCTTTCAACGAGTAAAAACACTCTATAGCAAAAATCAGTATCCTGTCTTAACTCACAATCACAAACGAAACAACTGTGTACAGATCTACGATCAAATTCACTTATATCTGCCTCGTTTTAAACAACTAAAATGAATAATAAAGTTTCATTAACTCTCTTATTTATTTTATTTTACGTTTTTTTTCTTTTAGCCCTCTAAGAAATATTTCACGTCAAAGAAAAGCCATTTGGGCATCGCCAAAACAGCTTTTTGGATAAAACAAGTGTAATGTTTAATGAGTTAAGGATATGTTGATACAGTTATGGATTGCTAAGGAAGGGTGGTATTACCAAGATGTGATTGTGTAAAGTATATATAAAGATGTATATATATTTTTTTTGTTTAACTAGAAAGAAAGTATGTATGTACTACTGCATATTATTTTATTCTTTATACGAATTAAGTTTGAGTACCTGGTTTGTGGATTCGTAATTGAAAGGTTCAAAACCATACTTTTGTGCAAAATGAGGTGGTATGAATCTTCCTCCTACGTAGTGGGAAGTGGTTTTCTGGTCTATGTGGCTACTACAAGGTTTTGGAACCGTTAGTGATACTAGAACAGATGGATTAATATGAGGTGTTGATACAGGTCCGTCATCGACATCCCATCCACTTGGAACGTCAACAGATACAATTGGGATTTCTGAATCGATGTTGGCCAAATTGTCTATAATACTCTTGAATGGTTCTCTCATCGGTGGCTTGAAACTAAAACCAAATATAGCATCGACAACGCATACCGTTTTTGTAGGCTTTAAATATTCTAACCAATTATCTGTTTCGTTCAAAATTGGTACTCCAAAGAAATCTAATTGATTAACCAACTGACCATAAAACTCTGTTCTACTACTTCTCTTAGGATAGTAAACAACAGGATTGTAACCAAACAATTTTAAATGTCTTGCACATACTAATCCGTCACCACCATTGTTCCCTGGACCCACAATAATCAATACATTTTGATCTTTATTTACATTGTTAACGGGGAATTCTTGAGTAACAGCCTGGGCAACACTGAAACCTGCAAGTTCCATCAACTGTTGTAAAGTGAATCCAACTTTTGGACCCATTAATTCAACATCAATTTCAGCAGCTAATTTTGACGATACCATTTTGAAAGCTGGCATATTTGTTAACTTGTATTTTGCAAATAGTAATGTTTGTTCTCAGTAAAGAGGGACTACAGATTATTATCCTTTGAATGTACAGTATCCTTCTCTTCTATAGTTGTTTTTAAAACATTGAAAGGTTAGTTTCAATTAATTATATAAAATTTAAGTTGTAATGTTGGAACTTAAGCTCCCTTGGAACCACCATGTGATCATGCGGTATAACCCTTTACGAATAATAATGAATAATAAGCATCTCATGATATAACTATATATAATTGTATTCTGAACCTGAGTTCTAGCAATTCAGTGCATATGTGTGTGAGTGTATTATGCTAAGTATGTGATTATGTATGTGTATTTAATAATTATATATTTATTTTCTCAAATCAGTTAACAAACTTCTGATGCAGCCCATATCTTCAATTAACATCTTTCTTAGCCATTGAGTTTCTTGTCTTTGTAATTCTAACTCTCTTTCTAATTGAATGATACGTTGATCTTTTTCCAATATCAAAGTATCATAAGTGCCTTTGATTTGTTTGGTGATCATGTCTGTTGCTAACATGGCATTTGTATCATTCATTAGATTCATTTCCATTAACTGACCATCATTAACTTTTGTATCGTTGGCTTTATTGTTACTGCTATTTTTCATATTTTTACCTCTACGTGTTCCAGTAGTGCTATTTTTAGCTGATCTTGCTCTTGATTTTGGTTTTGTTTGTTTGATAGGTATATTTTTTGTATTATTTCCTGAATTGTTATTGTTATTGGCATTGTTAGTAATACTATTATTATTATTATTATTATTGTTATTGTTATTATTGTTATTGTTATTATTGTTATTGTTATTGTTGTCATTGTTATCATTATTATTAATATTATCATTGCTATTGCTTGTGTTTGAAGTAAAACTGTTCACATCGATTGCATTTTGTGTATTTGTCGTCATATCATTTGGATTAACACTATTTGTTTCATCCCTTTGATTCATTTTTTGTCTTTTATTAATATTAGTTAATTGTAACAATTCTTCTACTGCTACATCATCTAATGTATCGACATCTAATGAACTTAACGATTTTCTTTTCCAAATACTTACATTATTATTAACAGGATCATGATAATTTAATTGAGCGCTTGGATCGACTTCAGTTTGGTTAAATGAAAACCCTGAGTATCCTGGACTTGTTGGTTGTGTATAATAACCATTTAATGATCTTGAATTTACTTCTTGTGAAATTGATTGTAACCTTTTTTGTAATTGTTGCGGTAGCGATGCATCCATTAACATATTATTTATAGTTGGATTGCCTATATTGTTATTGTTACCGTTATTATTATTATTATTGTTGTTATTTAAATTGTTAATATTATCATTATTATTATCGTTATTATTTATGCTATTATTATTATTTGAATTAGTATCAGATTGGTTATTGTTATTATTATTATTATTATTATTGTTATTGTCATTCGTATTTTTATTATTGTTTGAAGTTATGCTCATAGTATCATTTGGTGAAAGAGTTGAATTATTATTGTTGTTGTTATTGTTATTGTTATTTTTTTTATTACGATTTTGATTAATCAATTGACCAGTTCTTGGATCATATATTGAAAAAATCACAACAGAAATAGATTGCCATAATTGATCATTTAATAATTCTGTATCTTCTTTAATTTGCCAAATACCATCATCTAATCTAGTAAAATATTGACTATAGGGACTAACTTCAAAACTTAATTCTAATTCTTTAATTATTTGTTTAAATCTTTGATATAATTCCATTGCAGATTTTGGTGAAGTTGATGCATCATCAATCGAACCTGTTGAAATAATTATATTATATAATTTTGCTAATTTACTAAAAATTGATGTATAATGTGATTGTGTGTGCGATGAATTTGGTGTATTATTATTATTGTTGTTGTTATTATTATTGTTATTACTATTACTTGTCATCATATCACCAGCGACAAGTCCATTACCATTGTTCAAATTCAAACTATTTGAAGTTGAAGTTGAAGCAGGTGTTGTATTTGCAGTTTGTGGAGAGCTAATAACACTTTGCAACGTATTACTATTAATCATTGAATTATTCGAAAGTAATTTGTAAGCTCTAATAATAAATACATCTAATTTCATTTGATGATGCATGATACCAGTAGTTGGTTCATTTATTTGATCTGTTAATGAAGTGAAATCAATATCATCCATCTGAAAGTAGTTGAAATTATTACTATTTTAGTTTATTTATTTTCCAATATAAAACGGTAATAACTTATATTCCGAATGTTTAAATATTTCTTAGTGTACCTAACGACTTTTTTCAAGTAAAATAAATAAGCAACAAAATAATTATCAGTGTGTCTGTTCTACCTGATCTATTTCCCATATGAAATAAATAACAATAAGATTAATTAATATAAAAAAGCCCACAAAATAGAATATGAAACAAATAGTTAAAACTAATTAATAAATTATTAATCCATTCATTACAAATTCTATTCCACCTTTCACAAATAATAGTATATTAGTTTGAAATTTTGACAAAACAAAAAAAAAAAAATTTCAACCCAAACAATATAATGGAAGAAAATTTCAAAATTTCAAATGTTCGAAATCAAAAAACAACATCGTTTTAAACGAAACACACCCTAACAACACAAATAGGTATACGAGTAGGGTTGCCAATATACCCTATGTCCGATACTTCCCCGGACAGGACCGGTCCTGGCCGGACAGTTTTTGCCATTTTTATTTTATTTATTTTGAGAAAAAGGGGGGGCGCAGTGTGGAGGGTAAAAGAAGCAAAATAAAAAACTTGTAATAGAGATATAACCGCAATACGAAAGTGTATATGGGATTAGTTTAGTGTAGTTTAGTGTTTCGTTTCAAAATATAAAGTGTATTGTAATATCTGTTATATCTGTTGTTGTTTTGCCCTAAATGCTGTATTATATTATTTATAGGATAGTAAACTTTTTATTTTTTGATTGTAGTAGTTACAATTTGAGCAAATGGATAAAATATATATATAGTGTTATAAATTAGACATTATCAGGTAGTTTTTAGATTTAGTTCTTGGTGTACCCTACGGTGTAACTATACGTACTAGTAGAGGATGTGTTGCTAGTATTGTTTGCAGATGCATTGGTAGTAGTAGTTGTTGTTGAATTACCACCGCCAATTCTTCTATTACTTGGTCCTCTGACACCTAGTGGGTTTTTTGAAAAGCTTAACCGTATACCACCTTTACTACTGATTGTATTACGTGGTAACTGTCTACCGTATAATTCAGCCAATGCAATTGTAGCAAAACTTACATCATCAAATTCAACAAAACACATTGGTCCATGTCCATTACCATTACTATTCTTATTTCTAAATGATAATCTTCTAAAACCTTGTTGATTGGAAAATAATTGCCTTAATTCTTGTTCAGTAGCATCTGGTGGTAAATTACCCACATACAATGTATTACATGGTGGATTTTGATCTGCTGGATTCGCTGGAGGTGGAACTCTAGCTAATAATGATAAATCAGCTTGTGAAATGACTGTGGATCCTGCCACGTTATTTGTGTTATTGTTATTGTTATTGTTGTCTATCGTACTATTAACAGTTATCGAAGATGTAGACGACGGTGTTGTGTTAGATGTAGTTTTATTCATGCCAATATTTTTATTTACATTGTTTGTTCTTAATGATTGACTCTTTTGTGGAGTGACAGATGAAGATAAACCAGTAGTAGTATTAGTGATATCAGTATTTGGTGGAGTACCTGTAAGAGGAATGTTGTTATTATCGACAATGGTTTCATGAGATAGATGTACTTGACTTTGTACATAATTAGACTGTTTTGTTGGTGTTAATCCAAGTTCATTCCCATTATTTGTTAATGGTTGTGAGTTATTATTTTGTACTTGTGGCATCATACCATATGGTGGTAAATGAGACTGTTGTATTATATTTCCAGTGCTGTTAATATTATGTTGTGAAAGTCTTTGAACTCCTTGTATTTGTTGCATTGAATCCATTGAATGTGATGGTCCAACATTGGTATTCATTGTGTTTGTCGTGTATAATGACGAAGGATGCTTTCTATCAGTAGTAGAAGACCAATCTAAATTTGGTGTTGATGATTGTGGAGTAGATGTAAATCCATTCATCATTGATGAAATACCATTTGAGCCCCATATACTGTCGTTGATTTCATCGTTACCCATTAATAAAAATGATTTACCAACATCAGTTGATGGTAAAGTTGAGCCAATATTTAAGTCATGTTGGGATGGATTATGAGATGCTGTTAAACTTTGTTGAGTTTGAGAAGATTCATTAAAAGTTTCACTAAATGAGAATCTTGATTTCTGAGGAATTCCATTTGCAATAGTACTTATAGTTGGAGTCCCGAGATTTGGAGCAACTATCGATCCATTTGATTGATAACGTTGATTTTGATTCAACATTGGAATTGGAATATGTTGATTTCTTGAATCATCTATTAATTCTACTTGAATTTTTAATGGGAATTCAGATCCAAAAAGGTCCGTCTTTGAATTTAAAATACCTGCACAATGCGATGCTAATGACAATGAGTCAAATTTAGCAATTATCAACGGTTCAGTATCAGTTGACTCATTCGTATCTTTAATATAATTCACAGATACATTACCATTAGCACAAGCAAATAATGCATGTGCCTCTCTTGAGGTTATATCGTTGGGTAGTTTACTTAATCTTAAGGAAAAGTAACCCGATACTACGGTTGGAACTTCATTTGGTAAACTTGTTGATCCATTACTGTTTATTGATAAACTATGTAGCATGGACTCCATTGGTAATGTGGCACGTCTATCTTCATAGTTGTGGTTAATGCCATTGTGATGAAAACTTGTTTCAGTATGTGCCTGATTTAATTTTAGATTTGCTTGACTAGTTGGAGAAATATTTCCTATTGAAGTCATTTTTTGTTTTCACTTGTTCTATTTAATTCTTCTTTCTTGTCTTTATAAAAAAAAACAAATTTACTTATAATAATATGAGCTGTGTAAGTATATCTTCCAGTTATGCGATTAAATTAATATATTATGTTTAAAATAAAACAAAGATAAACACCAGATTACCTATTTGTTTTAATTTCTAAATGCTTTAAAAACCAGACTTTAATAAATAGTCAAACTAATAGACGTACTTGAATAGTATTACGTGTACCGTAAAATAAAATTTACTTGTTATTATAGTCTCTTGTTATTATCAAATAACAAACTTAATTATTAGTTTACTATTATTATTATTCTTAAAACTTTAAAATAATAAACTGTTTACAAAATATTCGTGCAAAATACAGTTTGGAATATGTGTATATTTTTAAAAATAATGGTTACCTGTTTTGTTTGTTACCTTTGTTTTTTTTTTATTTTTCTTTATTTTCAAAAAGTTCCCTTCCTTGGAAATCACAATGAATTTACGTAGAAGAAGAGAAATGAGAAAACCCGAATGGTTGATGTGTTTATTATAATTCTCTTTCCTCTCTCTCTGAATTGTTCTCGAAACGTTATTGTCGTCTTTTGAATGCGATTAATGAATTTTGTGTTATTGACGACGACAAAATTATTTGGGAACCAGAAGAAGAAAAAATAGAAATTTCTCTGATATGTTAATTATTACCAAAGTAATAATAATAGCACTAGAGCGTATTTTGTAAAACTATTTGATGTATATTTGTTTACTCAGTTTCTCTTCTGTGTTAGAGTTGTTTTTTTGCTTTTATTTAAGATATTATTTGACTTCTTTGAAAAATATGGTATTCCGACTACTATAATATAATAGACAGTTTTCTCATCCATGTACATTCTCACGTGTGACTTTCAAGATGTGTATTTTTTTTTTTTTTTGAAAGCATTCAGTTTTGTATATTTTTATTCTTTTTTATTTTTCCCTAGGGGGTCTATGCTGGGTTCTCTTCGGGAGTTCAACAATGTTTGCTGTGTTAATAGTTGCATCACTTAAATGGGAACCTGGTTATTTAGTTATTGATAGAGAAGGGATACAGAGAAACAGGGGAGCATGTTATAGTATTATAAATGTAAATATGCTAAATGTAATGCAAGGCCAAAAAAATTATTTTCTTGAGTGCAAATTAGTTACAGCATGTGGGGGTAGATAGCCATTTACATTTATTTTCGCTATCAAGGTGTTCTTCAGTTATAGTGGGCAAATCATTTTTTTTATCACATAAAAAATTTAAGGCATTTGTCGCATCTTTTAAATCTTGATCATGTCTTTGCATTATATCAGATATTGTACTTCTGTGTGGGATAGAGTCATTCTCAAGATCTTGGGTGATTAAATCATACTTAATTTGATAACCCAAATCATATGTAGTAAAAGTTGAAATGCAACTAGTTCTTCTTGATGAAACTGGAGATTCAGGAGTATCTGGTGAATTATAAGATATTACACTTGAATCACTACTACTTGTAGAAACGATACTTGCTTTTCTTACTCTATAAGGTGAACCAAACATTGTATCCAATTGCAATTGATTTAAACTGTTTGTCGTTATTGCGACTTCATCAGAATTACTATTTTTTTCTGCCTTAGAATTAATAACTTTTGATTTAAAATCCTTCTTGGATGGCTCAGATAGTTTATCATGATGTTTACTTTTATTGGAAACACCACTTGTTTTAGAATTTCCATTTCTGCTCCTTCCTTTATTCGATTTACCTGTATTACTTGGTGAATCCAGCTCCAGATTTCCATTCCCCTTGCTTTGCCTATGATCTGAGTTTTTCTTATCTACTTTAGTCATTACTGATATTGAATATATTTTTGTATTTACACTGGTGTGTGATTTTTATATAACTTGTATTCCCCTTCAACTAAAAAATACTTTTAAACATTATTCTTTCTGATCTGACGCCTCCTTTTTATACTTTTCCGTCAACCACTTCAGCGGCTAAACAACAGGTAAATCATCCCCCCAAGATCATTCAAAATTTTTTTAAAAAAATAATACCCTTTAAAACAGTAAAAGTTTTCATTAAAATGGTCATTAACTAAAGCTATACAGCTATATACGTATGTAAGTTATTTGTTGAAACGAAATAAGGTTTCTTACGAGGCTACATATTTGGATCTGGAATCGACTTGCCATACAATTCATAGAGGTTATGTTCAGACCGTGGTTGAGAAGTGGTGGTCTTTTTTTCTTCCTTTTCCAATTCACTGTTTCTTGGTGTCTGTTCATTTAAATTCTGTGGTCCTGATCCAGCAGAAACTGATTTATAACTACTAGATTGTAATTTCCATGGCTCAATATGATGTGGGGTATCTGATGGGATCCCACAACCTGGGATCTTCATTTCAGATTCTTCATCTGACTTATCAACGAACTTCATAGCTCCTTGACCTTCACCTAATACTCTGTCGTAATCGTGGTGATCATGGTATCCAAATGGACGTGGTTGGTTTGCACTTTCTTGACTGTTTTGAAGAAGAACTTGATGTTAGTAATAAGAAAATAACACTAAAAGCAAATTAAAAGAGCATTTAAATTTATTAGTAAGTACTGGAATATAATAATATTATTAATACAAGGATAAATAATCTTATCAGGGTTGACACCTGAAAAATAAAAAATATTTCCCTTGACAATCGTTGTAATAGAACACAAACTTATCAGGTTTCTAGAATTCCACTAGAGCTACGATCCTTTTCCAAAGGTGCTTTTTGTGTGGAGTAATCAGCTTGACTATATGGATACGTTCCGTATGGTTGATAGTTATTGAATTGAGCATTATTGTTGGTAGTATCATAATAATTCTTATTCTTTTCCGATCTTCTCCTGAGTAGCAAAAATATAGCCATAATTGAGTTCAAGATCAGCAGAAGAACTGAAAGCCATAAAAATATAAACATATAGTTTCCTAGTTTAACAGCACGATCATCGTCAGCGAATGCGTTTCTTGCCATCACAAAACATGCAGTGAACAAACTTGCACACACGATAACAGCGACAGTAGAAGCCCAGTTGAATACATAAGCCCATATAGACGTTGTCATATTCGAAGATATAACAGCAATTACACTGAAGGCAAAAGTGAAAATAGTTAAAACCAAACTGATGATAGAGAATGACCAACCTATTCTAGACAAATAGAAATAAGTATCCTGATCGTTTACTAGTGACGTTGGCATATCTGTATTGTACCCAAAATTCGTCAGTGGAGCAAAAGGTGCAAAAACACCTCTTGAAGAACATACTATTACATCCCCATCGCTTTCCACTGCACACCATTGATAGTTATACCACCTTGTAGCATTTGCACCAGGCACACCAAACCCAGTCGTATCAGCTTGCAACCAGTAGAACTCACTTAACGTCTCACCATTATTAGCACCTGATAAAACAACAAAAAATAAAAATATCCCAGAAGCTAAACTAAAAAGTGAAAAAATAATAGTAACTAACCTTTTAAAACTCATTTTTCCTATTGTAATATATGTAAATGTTATTATTTTGGTTTTGTTACACACTTTATATATTACACACTATAAAATATCAAAAACTACAACAAGAATACAGAACAGAAACTGAATAAAACGATATTCCCCACATACTTATATACCAACAATCTGATAACTCCATTATACCCCCCACTCCAACAGGCATAACTAAAAGATTATCCTTATCATGTATTAATGGCTGAATAAAAGTACAAAATACACCAAATATTCATTAAATATTCACCAATTCCCTTTGTAATGTGGCAATGTTTTGTATGGGCGAGGCTGCCTCCACCAGGGATTCGCGTCCTTTACAGCGGAGGGGCACATATGTTAGAAGTGAAGGAACTTTGTTAGGAGTGTAGTGGCTTAGGGGTACACGGCAGGGCACAGGACCAGGACATGCGTTAGGGTTCAATAGCAATATACAATGGGATGGGATGGGATGGGATGATGGTAAGATGTATATCAGAAGTAACAGCTACAACTACAACTACAGTTACAGTTCTTCTTTCTTTACCGCAACTTCATTGTGGCTATGGTTGTTTATTGATACTGCAGATTGCATTTCTGCCAGTGTCAGTTCTAGTGGGTGCCAAGTTACTAGAGACACTTTTTTGGTCAGTTTTATTAGTTTCCTTTTGATTTTTAGTGGTATCTTCTTGTTTAATACACTGTCAATTTGCTCACCGTAATCTGTATCGATATTGTCCATCAGTGATCTTGACTGGGATTCTTTGTGTGTCAAGTTGAAAAATTTTTTCAGACTGTTTGATGAGTGAATAAATAGTTTCAATGATTTCATAGGATCTATGTAATTTGTGTTGTCGATGGTGGCTGAACCTAGGATGTTCAAGAAAAATTTGTTGTACTCGATGTCAACAATTCTTGGATTAACACTATATATTGTTTTGAAATCTGGTTCCATTATGTTCAATGTTGTATAATCAGATGCTTCGAGAAATGCTGTTTGGAACTCAATACTATTTAACGAAGGTATTGAATAATCAGTTTCATCTTGTAATA
Source organism: Vanderwaltozyma yarrowii (assembly GCA_030568135.1). Lineage (NCBI taxonomy): Eukaryota > Fungi > Ascomycota > Saccharomycetes > Saccharomycetales > Saccharomycetaceae > Vanderwaltozyma > Vanderwaltozyma yarrowii. Next base: position 28,038 of record JAJLTL010000038.1, read on the forward strand.
CAGTAGATTCACGTTCATCATCACTTTCATCATCGTCGTACGTCTCGTCTTCTTCTTCCAAATCTACCGCCTCCACTTCATCATCATCATCATCAGAAAGTATGGCTTTGAGAATATCTTCGTTGGTTGTAGTATTTAAACTTATAACGCCTCCTTCATTAGAAATTGGGAAACAATATGAAAAATTCCTAAATCTCCAAGACAATGCTTGTTGTCCAATTCTTTTGATCGCATTCGTTTGTAACGTCCTCAGATAACTCTTTTCTTCTGGAGATAAAAGATGTACCATATCAGTGGTAATAGGTACACATTCTCTAATGATTGAATTCAATTTATCATTGAAAAGTTTTATTCTCATTGTTATTTTACAAATAATACCTTTATGTGTAAGATTTTCATTCCCATTGACATACATATCACGAATATCGTAGTGGTATATATTTTTAACTTTTTCATTAAATTGAGCAAAACGATCAGAATACATTATTGCTCTAATACCTTCGTTTGTATCAAGTTTGTTATCAAAATCAACTAGAAATCTATCAAATAAAAATTTTTGATAGAATGACGAATTTTTAGTAAAATCAGTGAAAATTAAATCATTGTACGAATTATGTTCAAATGAACATGATACTAATAACCCAATCATTGAAACGTATTTCACCTCACTACCAGATATTTTCAAATCCTGGAATTTTATTAGAGGATCTTTAAAAGATTGTAAAGATGATGTTCTAACACTTTTAATTGCTTTTCCAGCTGGTGAAGAAATTTCATTAGAAAAATTTGTTTGGCTACTGGTTATAAAACTTGAATTCATTTCTCTAATAGCAGGTCGTACTTCTGCTTCACGACATTTAAACGATGTAAGTAACCAAAAAGTGGAATATAATTCTTTTTTCAATGGCAATTTTTCTAATTTAATGTCTATTGTGGATGACTTATTCATTAAAAGTTTTTTCAAACTTTTTGAATCGTTTATGTTTGAGCCAAACAAAGAACGAAACTCCAATATTCCTAATATTAATACTTCGATACAATTGATGTTTGGTAACAGTTGAAAGTTATTCTTATCTGTGTGTTTGTCAGTCCATGAATCAGGTACGATATAAAGTCTCAAAATGGTAGTTTGTAAGTCATCTAAATTACTGAACGATCTCGGTAGCATTCCATAAAATTTACCTTCGACGGTATGAGAATCCCCAATGTTTGATACAGTATAATTATCATTTACTTTTCTTGAATCGTTTAACTTTCTGTATTTCATTACATTTTCTTGTTTGATAAAAGTTGATTCACATTGTGTATCTAAAGATTGATCAATAGAAGGTGGATCATCGAAATCATCATTTGAATCTAAATTAGATTGCGCTGTCGGCAGTGAGTTTATCAAATTCACAAATTCTTCAGATAACGAACCAATCAAATTTTGAAATTGGAATTTATTATCTTCTTGACTATCCAACCGTATTAAATATTTTAATATTGGTAAAACTTGTTTCTTGTGAGAAGACCCTATTTTTGCAATTTCATCTAATGACAACGGTTTAACATCACAAAGATTCCCATCCACAGATGAATATTTCAAGAAACATAATCTCGTATGGTGGATATTTTCAAAAAGGAAAGGCTGCGTATCGAAAGTAATTTCAATATTAAAATATCGTGTAATTAAAGAAACTATAATTTTTGCATATGTGAAACTTTCATCATTGGCATTGAGGTGAAGGTACGATTCAGATACACCGTTGTGCAGGAGTAATTTGAACTTGTCATTTGCTAAAGAGATTGCCACTAGTAGAGATACGGTTTCCATTGGTTATCTACATCTGATCTCATTTCATCTCGTCTCATCTCATCTCTTGTGCTGTTTTCGTTTTAAATACAAAATATAGTCGCGTTCTGTTTTTTTTTTCCAGCATGTATATAAGAAATGTGAAAAATATTTCACCCTAGAGTAATGAAGTGGTATACCAGAAAGGGAGGTGTATAAGAGAGCAAGCACCGCTGCAACATGTTCAAGAAGAAGAATAAGAAGAAAGAGCTGGTCACACAAGAAGACTACTATTTAGAAGGGATAGACTGCGAAGAGCAAGGCGAGAGATGGCTGACTACCGATATCAAGAAATCATTAAGAAATTATTTATTGGCAAATGATATGTATAACAAAGGGGTTAGATTGACTGGAGACAACACCTACGATATCAAGTACAACCAGTGCAGAATCCCCTTGATCGTGTATTCGGAATACATCAACAACGAGAACGGTATGAATATACTTCAGTATGTCAATTTAGATGATATAGCGAATGTTAATGACATTGTGTTACCCATTGGTGATATAATTAAAAAATTTGAAAATGTTTGGGCAGAGTATGCCAGTGAGCGTACTTGGGATCTTGAGTACAATCTGTTGACATGTTATTTGAGTTATTCAGAAGAAGATATGAGTAGCGAAGAGGTCAATTTCATTGTAGACAGAATAAGAGTGCTGATCGATAGTTTATTGCAAACAATCGAAAGAGAATCTGCATACGTTGACGAACTGTCAGCAAGTGAGAACGAAGAAGATACAAGCGAGAGCACTGCTGGAGGTGATGAATACATGAGTGTGAGTGAGAATATCACTGCTGATACCGTCAACGATGTGCTGGTGTTGGGGTACAAGTTCATCATCAATGCCATGGAAGTCGATGCCAACAATGGCAAACTGTTTGAAATGTACAGTATACTGAACACCGTTGTGAGTTCCAACGAAGAACTGAACACAGTCAGACAGTGTATCGTTGGGATGACCAGTGCGAACAAAGAACAGTTTCTGGACAGCGACACCAACGTGCATATGAAGATCGACGTGCTCGAGTACTACATCGAACACGAACAGGACATGACCACTAAATGGAAGTACTGCAGTGCAATGAGCAAACTGCTGTCACAGTCGCTGAACGAGTCCTCTGGCGTCAGCAAACTGCTGCTGATGATCACACAGGCTGAAAACGAGATACGAAGGTACACCACCGGCCAGGCCATCGCCACCCCGGCTGCCACCCTGGCCATCCTCCGCAACAACTTCACCACAATCCTGAACAACGTGATCAAACTGTCCACACTGGCCCCAACAAACCTGCAACAAAACAACCTCATCAACAAACTGCAGCGCCAACACTGCAAAGACCAGGCCACAGCCCTCCTACAACCAACCACCCCCATCTAACACTATACACACACAATACATACATACACAATACATACACTACTTCTTTTTACCAAAAAGAAGCAAAAACGTTTGTTCTACGAAGTACTCAAACTAGTTAGTAAACATATAACATAACATAATATAATACATACACACGCACTACTTCTTTTTACCAAAAAGAAGCAAAAACGTATACTACTTCTTTTTAAAAAAAGAAGCAAAAACAGTTCTTCTACGAAGTGCAAACACAGTTGTTCTACAAAGTACAGTACTAGTGGCCCATATGCATGTGAATATGTGATGTGAACGTATCTGTGTGTCGCAACGTACACACTGTCCTCTGCTATTCTATACACACGACCCACCAATACACTCCCCCATAAACAACTTCACTTCACCTCACCCTGCTCCAAACACAACAAAAAGTGACAAGAAAAAACAATCAAGACACTCCGCTCCCCATCCCCCTTATATATCCCCCATTCGCAGATCCCCTTTCCCCAACTCCACCTGCAAATCCCCAACACACTCACTCACTCATCTCCAAATTAGCCGCCCACCTATCTCCACCTCCACCTCCATCTCCATCTCCACTCCCACATCGCCCGTCACGACACAGGCAGCCACAGCGCTGCCCACACACCACCAGCAAAAAAAACAAGCAACAACATCTCGTCTTATCTAACATCTACCCCTCTCGAATTCCGGAATTCCAATAATCGCCAATCAAATACCGGAAAATCTTTCCACCACTTCCACCTTTCCACCGCTTCCTCGCTGTCTCTCTTTCGGGGAATCCTGTATTTCTTTTTCCCACCACGCGCACCAAATTAAAAATAAATTAAAAATTAAATTGAAAATAAACCAGTGTCATCTTTTTTCACTTTCCTCTCTCGTGGGTCATTTCATTTTTCATTTTTCATTTTTTCACTTTTTCACTTTTTCACTTTTTCACTTTTTCGCAAACTGGCAACTTGCATTCACCCTCACCCACTCTCGCTTTACCGACCGCGGTTTATAGGCAGCCCTGTCCTGCTATTCGATGTCTATTCTTATTCTTATTATGGTATTCTTAGATTACTAGATTACAGTTTCCTATGCGTTAATTTAATTACGATAATCGTTTTGTATTGGATCTGCTACTGCAATGCGATTTCGTTACATATAAATACTATATCATATTATATCATATCATATTATATCATATCACATCTGTTGTATTCACTATATCATATCTGTATTCTGTTGCTTTCACTCTCACTCTCACTCTCACCAAGTACACTACACTACACTACACTACACTAACAATATCTCACATCATGTCAGCTGCTGATAGATTAAATCAAACTTCAAATATTGTCAACTCATCGTTGTCTCCAATCAAAAAAAATACCTCCACTCTCTCTTTGAAAATGTTAACAAACCCATTCAAAGTCACCGTCATCGGCTCAGGTAACTGGGGGACCACCATAGCTAAAGTTATCGCAGAAAATACTGCTTTGAACCCAAACTTGTTCGTCACAAGAGTAGACATGTGGGTATTCGAAGAAAAAATTAACGGCGAAAACTTAACTGAAATCATCAACACAAGAAACGAAAACGTCAAATACTTACCAAACATTAAACTACCAGAAAACCTAGTAGCAAACCCAGATCTGATCAACTGTGTAGCAAACGCTGATATTCTAGTATTCAACATCCCACATCAATTCTTACCAAGAATCGTATCACAAATCAAAGGCCATATCCAACCTCACGTAAGAGCCATCTCATGTCTAAAAGGTTTCGAAGTTAACCAAGACGGTGTACAACTACTATCTTCATACGTGACAAAAGAATTGGGTATCCAATGTGGTGCTTTATCAGGTGCAAACTTAGCTCCGGAAGTAGCAAAGGAAAACTGGTCAGAAACTACTGTCGCTTACCAAATCCCACAAGATTATAAAGGAGAAGGTTACGACGTCGATCATAAAGTATTGAAAGCTTTGTTCCACAGACCGTACTTCCACGTCAGTGTCATCGAAGATGTCGCTGGTATCTCCATCGCTGGTGCATTGAAAAATGTAGTCGCTTTGGGTTGTGGGTTCGTCGAAGGTTTAGGTTGGGGTAATAACGCTGCTGCCGCTATCCAAAGAGTTGGTTTAGGTGAAATCATCAAGTTTGGTCAAATGTTCTTCCCTGAATCAAAAGTCGAAACTTACTACAAAGAATCCGCTGGTGTTGCAGATTTAATCACTACTTGTTCAGGTGGTAGAAACGTAAGAGTTGGGAAATTTATGTGTAAAACTGGGAAATCCGCAGTCGAAGCAGAAAAAGAATTGTTGAACGGACAGTCTGCTCAAGGTATCATCACATGTAAAGAAGTACACGAATGGTTAGAAACATGTAACAAAATTGAAGAATTCCCATTATTTGAAGCTGTTTACCAAATTGTCTACAACAACGTCCCAATGGACCAATTACCTGACATGATTGAAGAACTAGGATGTCTGGGCGAATAACTATGAAGCACTACTACATAAATCACTACATACTGTATAATAATCAAAACTAATCAAAACTAATAATAATAACAACAACAACAACAACGATTGAAACTCACCACCATACACTACTACTACTACTACTACTACACCATCCATTGCAAACTTCATGGTTGGTTGTTGTAAAATTTTCTGACTCATACTAATTCGTTGTTAGCGATGCTCACTTTTTTTTTCACTTCTGTGACTAATAATTTTTCACCAAACCCAACCGCACACTGTGTGACTAATAATAATTTTTCACTTTGCAAGGTGAGAGAGAATAGAGAGAATAGAGAGATAGTGAATATGTTGATGATGAGTTGGTGTAAAGATTCATCGAGATTGCGAGATTGCAAAGTAGTAATCACCTTTTTAAGAAACACAAATCTAGAAATGTATTATCAACTTTAAACTCGAAATCAACTATAAATAGAGATGGCTATCGCTTCAATTATCTTCAAATATGTCTCAATTGTATTTCTTATATCTCTCTTGTAATATACAACAACCCATCAAGAACATCAATTGCATAGCAATTTATAACAACTGTTAATAAACACTTATTATATCCCCTCCCCATACTCAAATATATTATAATTTAAAAATGTCTAAAGGTAAAGTTTGTTTGGCTTATTCTGGTGGTTTAGATACTTCAATCATCTTAGCATGGTTATTAGAACAAGGTTACGAAGTCGTTGCATTCATGGCTAATGTTGGTCAAGAAGAAGATTTCAAAGCTGCTGAAGAAAAAGCATTGAAAATCGGTGCTACTAAATTCATTAGTGTCGATTGTCGTGAAGAATTCGTTAAAGATATTTTATTCCCAGCTGTTCAAGTAAACGCTGTATACGAAGATGTCTACCTATTAGGTACTTCATTAGCAAGACCTGTTATTGCTAAAGCACAAATTGACGTTGCTGAACAAGAAGGTTGTTTTGCTGTCGCACATGGTTGTACCGGTAAAGGTAACGATCAAATTAGATTCGAATTAGGTTTCTACGCATTGAAACCTGATGTTAAATGTATTGCTCCATGGAGATTACCTGAATTTTTTGAAAGATTCGCTGGTAGAAAAGATTTATTAGATTATGCTGCTGAAAAGGGTATTCCTGTAGCACAAACAAAGGCTAAACCATGGTCTACTGATGAAAATCAAGCTCATATCTCTTACGAGGCTGGTATCTTGGAAGATCCAAATACTACTCCACCAAAAGATATGTGGAAATTAATCGTTGATCCAACTGATGCTCCAGATACTCCACAAGATCTATCAATCGATTTCGAAAAAGGTTTACCAGTAAAATTATCTTACAAAGATAACAAAACTGGTGAAGAAAAATCTGTTACATCTGCTTTAGATATTTTCTTAGCTGCATCTGATTTAGCAAGAGCAAATGGTGTTGGTAGAATCGATATCGTTGAAAATAGATACATTAACTTAAAATCAAGAGGTTGTTACGAACAAGCTCCATTGTCTGTATTAAGAAGAGCTCATGTCGATTTAGAAGGTTTAACTTTAGATAAAGAAGTTCGTCAATTAAGAGATCAATTCGTTACACCAACATATTCAAAATTATTATACAATGGTTCTTATTTCTCTCCAGAATGTGAATATGTTAGATCAATGATTAAACCATCTCAAGAAACTGTCAACGGTACTGTTAGATTAAGTTTATACAAAGGTAATATTATTGTATTAGGTAGATACTCTGCTACTGAAAACTTATATGATGCTACTGAATCATCAATGGATGAATTAACTGGTTTCCTACCAACTGATACTACTGGTTTCATTGCCATTCAAGCTATTAGAATTAAAAAGTATGGTGAAGCAAAGAAGGCAAAGAACCAACAATTAACTTTATAATAATCCATACATAAATAATATGTATATATTTAGCATTCATCATTAAATTATTTAGTATAAATTAAAAGTAACTATAAATAAGAATAAAACTATTTCCCTTTCTTTACATTAAAAATATATATATAATTAATGTTTTTGATCTATTATTATCACTATTCTAAATATTAATTAAAAGAAAATTTAATAAAAAAGAAAATTTGATTTCTTAAAAAATAAAATGCCTATGTATCTAAAAAATGATTATACAATAAATAAACAATTTCCAGTCATCCCCAAAAAGTGTGTAATACTATCCCCCCAATTTGTTTTTTTTGTTTTTTTTGTTTTAAATTAAAAATTTCAACCAACAACGTAGCCAATATTTTGCTTTGCATACTTCGTTACTTCTAACCTTTCTTCATTAGATAAAGTTTCGTGTTTCGATTTGATATGTCTACTTAATGCATCCAATCTTGAAAAAGTTTTATCGAAACCTTCATTACCTAATGATTTAATACATTCTGAACAACGGAATACGATCTTACGTTTAGCATGAATGGTATTTTGATGTCTTGTTAAATCATAAGATCTTGAAAATTCAGCAGAACATGGTGTGTTAGTAACAATATTAACAATCATACATTTAAATATATCATTTGAATGAATATGTGGTAAAATTGTTTGTCTTTTAGTATCCATGTTTTTCTTCTTACCAGAAATTGGAACAGTTAAAATATCATTGTTAATATTTGAGACATTAGTCAAAGTATTATTATTTGAATTCAATTTCTTCTTTGTATTGGTCTTTACTGGGATATCTTTTTCAGTTGGTATTATTTTGTTAATTTTGGTATCATTATGGACAGGTTTTTTTTCAATTGGTAATATATTCTTAAAATCTTTTTTATGAAGTATTACACTTTCTTTTCTATTTTTTGGTTTTTTATCCTTCAATGATAATTCATATAAATCATCATCCTCTATCATATTACTGTCATCTTCTTCTTCTTCCATTAATGCATAATCTGAAGAATATTGATTATTATCTGAAGGATTATATATGAAAGCATTTTGAAGATTATTATCTAATAAATCTGAATCTACAAAAGAATGAGTATTGAAAATCTTATCAGTTTCAGAAATTAATCTTTGTACATCATTTCTTGGAGTTTCACTATTACTAACACGAATTTTATCGTTATTTATTTCGAAATCTTCTTCTTCTTCATCGTCACTTAAATCATCATCATATTCATCATCAAATATCATTCTTGCATCTTCGTTATTCAAAGCTGTACTGTTATCCTGTAGAGGCCAGTCGACTTTTGGATAATAACCATCATCAAATTCATCGGTACCTTGCGAAGAAGCATAGAAATTATCTATATCGTTGAAAGTATTTGTAATTTTGATATCGTGGAAAACATTGTTATTTGTTGCTGTTTTTGTAGCTGAGGTAAAATTATTAATCGTGTTGGTATCTGTAGTATATTTAATTGGTTGAGTAAGTTGACTTGGTACTTTCATCACTTTATTCAAACTTATAGTTTTTTGAACAGGTGTATGTGGCTTATGATTATCATAATTTGCTGTATTAGAAAAATGTGAATTTGTTGTTGTCTTCAAATTTGTTGTAGTTGTTGTTAAAGTTGGATCAGCATATTTATTAAAAATATGATTATTCATATTATTATATTGTGGTGATGACGATAATGATTCTGTTATCAACTTTGTATTAATATTCCAATGATTATTATTATTACCATTATGTTGCTGATTCAAATTCAATGAAGTTTCATCAATTAAATGTGATAATGGAATTTGTGTAATATTTTTTTGTTTAGAAATATTACCATTCATATCTTTTTCATTTTGAGCAAAAAAATTTGGATAAAAAACAGATTGATCTGGATTCAAATCGTATAGTTGATCTTCTAACACATCAGATAATGTTCTTGTTGTAGATAATTCAGTAGAAGCCATAGTTTATTTCTCTCTTTCTCGTTCTCTTTTCTCACTCTCCCTGTTTCTATTCCTTTCTACCACCTCCACAAAAGCAGCAATCGCGATAAAGCCTTTTAATAAAAGAACAACTTCTTTGAATACAAATATAAAGTAGTAACGTCGACTCCAAATAAAAGTATTTCTCTATTTATAATGAGAATAAATGTAATACTTCTTTCACATTCAAATCATCATATGATTACTCAGCACTAAAATCATCATCAACTTTCATTTCACATGGTATCCCGCATCTCCTTGATTTTCAACTTTGCCGCTTTCTCAAGTTTCAAATTTTCATTTTCGAAAATTCTAGATAGAAAAAAAATAAAAAAAATAAAAAAAAATTGAAAATCATTGTATACGTATCATGTGACATTTTAATGAAATGTGGTCACGTGTGTTTGGGAATTCGGATTTCGGATTTCGGGATTAGGGTTTCGGAAAAGGAATGGAAGAAGGTAATACCCGATTATAAAAGCATAAAGAAACGTATCTTATTATTATTTATATAACTCTTGATATTAATTAGTTACGTACATATAGATATAAGCCTATTCAACTAACAAGTTTGAAGTTTTTGCTTTTGTTGAAGGCAGGGAAAGAAAGGAAAGAAGGGGGGGGGGGCTATAATTAGACCAATGCCATAATAAATAGACCAATTATAGCATTCAATGAAAAGTTACTTGTTAACATATTACCAGCACCTTCATAGGATGTAATACTTGGTGTGTGGCTACTAGTTGTTTGTGTGTGTACAGAACTCGTTGGGTTTGTAGTTGGATTTGCGGCTGGAGTTGTAAACGAAGTTGTGTTGATATCGATGCCAGATTCACTATTGTTCTTGCTACTGGTATTATTATTATTATTATTATTATTATTATTATTATTATTATTATCAAAATCATTACTATTTGATGCAGTTGTTTGATTAACTGTATTATCCTTAGTCTTGGAAGTATTTCCATTGGTGTCACTACCAGTTGGATTTGGAGCCATTGTTGTCGAAGTGTCGATTTTTGTAGTAATGCTCTTAGTTTTACTCTTATCTTGCGCATCAAGGTCACCGGTATGTGATGGATTTGGTTGTTCTTGTCCGGCACTGGTAGGAGTTGTATTTGTATTTGAAGTAAAACTTTTTGTTTTAGTCTTATCTTGTGTATCCACATCGTCTGTATGAGATTGATCGGATAGTAGAGGACCATTGCTAGTAGTGTTTTCTGTAATGGTTTTGGAGTTAGATCTAGTAGTTACCGGTAGTGACGTGATATGTGTATTATCACCATTATTGCTGTTACTACTAAAGGTCACAGAAGGTATACTAGATTGAGAGCTATAACTTATTGTATACGTCTTACTCTTTGATTCGGTCTCAGAATCTCTACTTACTGTTGGTACGTCAACATCTGAGGTTAAGGATGAAATTATTGAAACAGTCGCCGTACTTGAAGGCATTGTAGTTAGTAATTGGGTAGTAGTTGATTTCTCATTACCTGAGATGCTATTTGTTGCTGTACCAATAGAAGTAAAAGAAGAACAACTTTTGCTCGGAATACTAGTAGAATTAAAATAGCCGATCAGTGACGAACTAGAACTTACATCTACGCCATCTGAATTAGATATAATTTGAGTCATAGTTTGTGTTTCATGGCTTTCAGATGTACCACCATGAGATACATCTGGTAAACTACTTACAGTACCCACACTAAACATACTTGATCTCGACAGCTCAAAATAACTATCACTTACCTCGTATGTTGTGGAGGTGGTGACGATGTCTCCCTCAGAGTCGGTGGTGGTGTAGAAGGACACTACGTGGGTTTGCGTACTGGAGTTCTCAGTCTCGGTGGTGGTGTATGGAGATGGGAACGCTGAGCTTGAGCTTTCACTAACCTCGTATGTTGTGGATGTGGTGATGATGTCTCCCTCAGAGTCGGTGGTGGTGTAGAAGGACACTACGTGGGTTTGCGTACTGGAGTTCTCAGTCTCGGTGGTGGTGTATGGAGATGGGAACGCTGAGCTTGAGCTTTCACTAACCTCGTATGTTGTGGATGTGGTGATGATGTCTCCCTCAGAGTCGGTGGTGGTGTAGAAGGACACTACGTGGGTTTGCGTACTGGAGTTCTCAGTCTCGGTGGTGGTGTATGGAGATGGGAATGTTCCGTTATTTGTAATGTAACCTGATGATGGTGGTTGTGTGCTAAAGTCGGTCGTAACATCTGGGATAAAAACGTCGTAAATGGTCAATGTTGTTTCGTTCCCATCGACACCAGTGTATGTAGTTAGCTGTGTTGATACTGTTGAAGTCGATTGCTTGTCCCAAATTATAGATTGAGTAGAAATAGAAGATCGAATTGGAGTTGCTACGTAATATATTGTGGAACTCCAAATTCCAAATAATGTTCCCCAATATCCAGTATTTACATTTGTTTCTGTAGAAATTGTTGAAGTATAGGTGCTACTCCAAGGGATTGTTGTAAAAATTCCTGGAATAACTGGTGTCTGTACATAATATATCGTACCCGAAGTTTGTGATCCATCATCCCAGTTATTATACCTATCATGGTAGAATACGTTGATAAATAAGAACCTGTCCAACTTATGTAAGAAGTGAACACATCTGAATATGAGGGATATACGACAAAATATGTTGTCGACGTAGTTTCATACCCATCACGTCCTGTAATTGTTGACACCGATGTATCAAAAGTTGATATACTTGGCCACTCTCCAGGAAAAAATTGCGTAGTTGTAGTAGCACGTTCCGGAGTTAGTACAAAGTAAACTGTACTGGTTGTTTCGTTACCATCACTATCAGTAGATGTGGTTACAAATAAACTGTATGTTAAGGTCTTAGAATTTTGCCATGCACTATATGAATATGAAGTTGCTCCTCTGATTGGTGTTTTTACAACATACATAGTTTCAGTCCATAGAGCAAAAAAATCATTTTTGAAACCAAGACTGGTGTAGATGCTAGTAGAAATCGTTTCTGAATCATAACCATCCCACGGAATGTATGAGAAATATGGATAGTTTGTTGGTGTTTGTACTATATACACTGTAGCTACAATATCCTTTCCTGCAGCATTGGTACTTGTTGAATATGATGTTGAGATAGAGCTAGCATATGAATCGGTTCCTTCTACATAAGTTGTTGACACAAAATTGTTTGTAGGTAGAGCAACAAAATATATTGTAGCTGTATAATATTCTGATACATTACCGACAACTGTAGTGATCGTAGAGTATGTCAAACTTCTTGTACCGGTGAAAGTTCCCTGAGAAAACAAGGTAACGGTTGTTTTCAAAGCTGGAGTATACACATAATAAATAGTTTCAGTAGTTTCATTACCCAAGCTATCTGTAGTTGTACTTATTGTTGTGACATATGTGGAAGTTTTTGCATAATCCCATGGAATCTGTACTGTTATATAACCAGTACGGATTGGAGTATATACAAAGTAATGTGGAACAAGCCACAACCCTATATATATACCTTTGAAACCAAAACTTAGTGTATTTACTGTAGTATACACTGTGGTATAGGTACCAGTCCATGGTGTAGTAAAATATTTACCTGATCTTCTTTTCGTTTGAACAAAGAAAACTGTTTTTGTTGTAAAAACCCCATCAGTACCGACAACTGTTGTTAAACCGGTGGAGAAAGTTGAAGTGTAAGTACCACTCCATTGTTGAGTAGTAGTAGTTAGGTAAAAGTTTGTAGGAATTGCAATATAATATACAGTATAAGTACTTTCTTCATTATCGGAACCGGTTTCAGTGTATACTTCAATCCCATATGTTAAGGTTGATCTCCCAGTTTGTTCAACAATTGTTGATACTGTACTTAGAACTTGCCTAGTTGGAGTGTGGACAAAATAGATTGTAAGAGTAGTAGCACTCCCAGATTCATCCGTAAATGTGGTGAAAGAACTAGAATAGGTTAATGTTCCTGGAAGACTAAATGCAGTTGTCAATTTAGAAATACTATTACGGATTGGAGTATATAAGTAATAGACTGTGTACGTCCATCTACCATTGAAAATCCCCAAAAACCCTCTACTAACTGATAGGGATGTTTTGTAGTAAGAGGTGTAAGTTTCGGTCCATGGGTTATAAATACTTATACCAGATAATCTAGGAATATATACCAAGTATAATGTTTCCGTTGTGGTTGTACCATCAGTACCAACATATTCCGAATAGCTTGTAGAAAATGTGGTAATAGATTGTTCATCCCAAGTAAAATAAGAGGTATTCTTTAAGGGATCAGTAGGCAAAAAGACAACATAGGTTGTCTCGGTAGTTTCAGATCCAAAAACGTCGGTAGCAGTTGAAATGATAGTTGAAATTGTAGTAGTAAAATCACCATTTTGTGTTCCTTGTTCATAGGTTGTGGTTTCAAATATTCGGATTGGAGTTTGTACATAATATATTGTAGCAGTTTCTTCGTCTCCATTGGTATATGTTATTGTCGTTAACAAAGTTAAAAATGTGCTTGTATTAGGATTATCAGAAGCAACAGTGGTGGTATAGGTTCCCAGTCTTATTGGAGTATATACATAATATAATGTAGATGTTGTACCTTTTGAAACTTTTGTAAGACCAGTGGAAAAAAAAGATGTGTAATTATCAGTCCATGGTATCAAAGTGGTAATACCAGGATTTCTTGTGATATATATGTAATATATTGTTCCTTCTGTTTCCTCACCATCTTCCCCTTGGGTTGTTGTTAATTCTGTGGAATAAGTGGTCATAAAACTACCAGTCCAATAATCTGTGACCGTTGTAAAAAGCACATTACTAGGGATAGCGATAAAGTACGTTGTTTCTGTTGTTTCAAAACCATCATCACCAGTTACTGTATTTGTTTCGTATGAATAAATAGTAGAACCAGTTCCTGACATGGAACTATATATTTGGTCAAAAATAATTACACCACGACTTGGAGTTGCAACGTAATAAATAGTCTCAGTAGTCTCATTACCATCAGCATCAGTTTTTGTAAAAATAAAGGTAGAGTATGTGCTATCCTTATCAATGTTACTATACGTAGTTGTAGTTGTATCTGAAGTACGAATTGGTGTCTGCACATAGTAAAAAGTAGTTGTGTAATCGTTAAAAATCCCGTTATCAGTCGTAACACTTGTCAATATGTAAGTAGTATAAGTTCCAGTCCATGGAATATAAGTAATGACACCAGAGTTTCTAGTCGTATAAACGTAGTATATTGTTCCCGTTGTTTGGAACCCATCAGTCCCAGTAGTAATAGTAGTCAACGAAGAATATGTTGTTCTAATACTACCTGTCCATCCATCAGTAGTAGTAGACAAAAATAAATCAGTTGGTATTGCTATATAATAGGTTGTTTCTGTTGTCTCTATACCATCATTTGTCACTGTGTTGAAAAAAGTAAGGTAAGTAAGTGTCTCGGAACCAGCAAAGTTACTTTTGGTCGAAATAGTATATGATTCACGATAAACAGGCGTGTTAACTATATATATAGTCTTAGTAGTTTCTAAATCATCGGTCCCAGTAAAAGTTGTTATAGTAGGAACAGTGATAATAGAGTCAACAGATGCCCAAGTAGTAGTTGTGGTAGAAGTAGAACGTATTGGGGTATAGATATAGTAATATGTAGTAGTATCGGCAAAAAGCAAACCGTGAACATCATAAGAAGTTGAGTAAGTTATTGTGTAAGATCCAGTCCAGTAACTTGTTTGATATATCGTGGCTATCTGCGCATATGCGTATGTTACCAATAGGAGGAATAATACGGTTTTTCCCTGCTTAAACAATTTAAACATAATATTTGTAGAATTTTTTTTTTCTATTTTAAATTATTAAATCAAAATATTACTATTTATATAGTGTGTTTTTAAAATAAAGTGTTTTCTTAAATATTAATTATAGCAAAAGGTAACTTTTTTGTTAGGCTCTATTCCTTATAAATATGTTGTAAATTATTAGAATATTTTATTAAAACCTTTTAAATTAATAAATTTTTACATTTAAAAACAATTGATAAGAAACAATAATTATTTTAAATTATTTTAAATTATCTAATGTTTATATATGTATTTTTATTTATGAACATACAAATAAGAACTTACTTCAATCGCCATATTGGTAAAATAGTTTTTAACTCTGTCCTTTTTACTGGACAGGTTGTTTCTTCCAACAGATTTAACTGTTGAGAAGACGTTCATAGTTAATGTCAAGATTACTGCAATGAAGTTTATAAAATTCTATCAAACCATTGTGTACCTTTGTGTAAATTAAATTATAAATATAATTAAAAAACTTGAGGGTAGGTTATAGACTTTATCTAAATTTTACCTCGAAAAATTATCCGAGATATCTTTATAGCGTACATATTAAGATTAACCATTAAAAGAATGTTGTTATAATTTGCGAAGTTTGACGCCACCCACATAGAGGTTTATTGTAATGTTATAAACCCACATCTATATACTATTTTAAGGATAATAATGATAAATCATTGATTATATTTGGTGGTCTTGTTAGGTATGATTTACTGTTTTTTTGTCCATACAAGACTTAGTCACCGTGTAATAAAACACTCGAATATTTCGAAGTCAGCAATTATTATTATATTTTTTATTAAATAATATTCCAAAAAAGTTACATAACTTACAGGATAATGTTCTAACCTAATATTACATTAGTAATTCTGCAATGATTATATAAATTCCCAACAAAAAGACATTACGATGTAGAGGAACAATTGCTCCTAAAACGGAGTTCCCAATAAGGGAAAAAGAGAGATAAGTTAATGAGAAGGTTTATTAACCTTATTTTTATACTCCCAAGGTAGAATAAATATATTCATGTAGAACAATTACATAAAAGTTTAAGTTTGAAGTTTCTTACGGTAATATAATTGTTGGACACATGCCTTCGTTATCTAGAGGACCCCCACAAAAGACAAATTTCTAGATTATCGAATATTAGCTTGTTTATTTCAAGGCACTGTCCTATATTCTTAAGCTAATTCTCAAAGGAGTTACTAGATTTAGTAATCGAACCATTTTTAAAACTTTTAAATATTTTCTTGAAATTTTAATAATTAACCTCATGTAATATTTCAGTAGTTCAAAAATAAAAAAAATTTAATGAATTATTTGTAAAGCCACGTTTGTAACATTTAGGTAAGCAATTATGTTATCATTTTTTATTCAATAATACTGTTGGAAATTTTACCTTTTTATTTTTAATATAAATTTCCAGTTAATTTTTTTGGGTTTTAAATATCATGTTTCCATCTTCTGCTGAGGACTGGAGCAATGAGGGGTGATAATGGAAAATAGTAATAAGCATAAAGTATTGAAGAACTTATAGACATCATTCTAAGATGATTTCCGAAATTTATTTTTATTGTTGTTATGGTTTGTTGGATTTAGTTAAAGCTAAAAGAAAATTATGTAATAGAAATATTAAAGTTTCAATGTAATAAATAACTCTTTAGAGCGTATACTAATACAGTTTGAGCCCTAATAGTTGTTGTAGCAACCTATTATATTAGTCATATATTCATAAAATATTCTATTACATTAATTATTTCTCAAGTCTCTTATATTAATATTTCCTGTAAGTAACTGAATATTAACTTGGGACTGGTGTCATAGCTTTGGGAATTTAATTTAGTGACTATTAAAGGACCCAATCCAGAATATTTTTAATCACCATATAAGAAAATATAGTATCTGTTCTTAGTTATATCAGCTGATTACGTTGGTTTTGTTCAGGTCAGTTCTTGTTTTATCACTTCCAGAGATTTAAATGATTGCACAACAGACGATAATGAAATTGTTTAAGACTAGTACATCTATGATTTCATACTTTAAAATATTACCTTATTTATTAATATTTACTTGATATATACCTCTATTCCTAAAATTCTTCCATACTTATTGGAGAAGGTGTTTGATATTAAAATACGTGTCGCCCCCAACCAGACTATGGCCAACCAAACTATTATACTAGTAAATTTGAAACAGTCGTCACTAGTTAAATTAAATCTTAATATTAATAAATGAGATTACTTTCTGAGAATATTCTCAACCTTATAACCTAAGTGTGTGATATACCCTATTTGCGTCCTATATATCTATTTTTAAATTTGAATAATTTTTTTGAAGCAAACTCCAATGGAACATACTCAATAGTCGGCATATTTTTATTACTAAAAGGATATATTTATGAGTGTCAATTTTAATTTATATATTTCGTTACTTTTTCCTGCAGTTAGAACTCTTAAAACTAAGGGTAGAGTTTCAGAATAGAATGCTTATTGAAATTAATATATGCATAATACAGTATTTTTTTTCTCTCACAGGAGGTTCGTGTGCATTATTCATTGAATAGTGATTCAGAAACAATATGATTTTAAAGCAATGCAAATGTGTTAGTTGTTACTAAAAAATTTAATACAGTTCAGTCTTGATGAAATCTGATCAAATATTTTGCTAGAAGAAAGGGAAAATATTTATCATCAATCAGCCGCAGCTACTAACACATGTTATTTTATTGGTAAATGAAGGATAATGCAATAAAAATTCAAGAAACTAAGTTATTATGGTACATCCTAATGTATACTATTTCTTCTTTGAAACGAGAAATAAAAAAAATAGGATTAACCTCTTGAGATGTATACTACTCCTAAATTGTACTTCAAATGAATATATTGTCGTTAGAGACTCGAAATAAATGTAATTTACTCTTTCTGGTATATTCATTAACGTTGATGATATCAATAAGAGTAAATAGGTATCTAGAATATCTTTTTTAGTTTGTAATTAAAAAAACAAACTAAAAAAGAGAAAACAAGATACTAAATATAATTAGTATATTTCCAAGAAAGTATTGAAAAAAATCAATTTAATAAACAATCTGTTAGAAACATATATTTATGAGGGTATTCCACACCTCCTAGAATCTAAGACAACTGTAGATTACTGATGGTGTTTATGAGCCAACAAATCTGAAATATTGATAATTTGGTATCCCCTAGTTACAGGAAGACTAATTTCCTTTCTCCTTCGAAACATAATGTAAAATATTTAAAAAGGTTAATATAGAATCTGGAATGAAAATTTCTATCCATTTATAATATTATAAAATAATTTATCTTTTGTTTAAATTTTTTAATCTATTTTTCTATTTCTAATATATTTTAGGAAAGTGGTAAATTAACATTTTGTTGAACTAAAAATAAATATAACTAATTATATCGATTTTATTCAATTTATATCGAATATTTTTTATATATGTATACATATATATATATATATAAACCCAAATGCAATCAGAAAATGTCGTAGGAATCCGTAAAATCATGATTTTTTCTCTGAGACCAATAATCTCCTTTGAATCTCCAGTACATGTCTTGCGTGACAGGGTCAAATTCATGAACAAACCACCTAGGCAAATATTCTGAATCTGATTCTTCCCTTTCTCTACGTACTGCTCTTTGTTTCTCTTCTAGTCTATGTTTCTCATCCGCAGCGGCATCATACAGACCATCTTCCATTGCTCTTTGATCTGGTCTTAGACGGGTATCTGTTGGGGCCAACCAAGGCATTAGTTTTGGTGATAGAGCATTTAATGATATACCAAATGAGGTCAAATTAAATGGACCCTCAGGCCTTTTGTGTGCCTTCCAAACAAGAAACTTAGATCCGTCAAATTTAGGGCCATTTGAATTTGTTACAGAATTTGATGTAATTATATTGGAAGAGTTGTTAGTTTCTGTTGTGCTTCTTACTAAAGATAGTTCAACATTACTGTTACTTGTAACCTTTTTGGCAAAGCATAAATCATTCCAATGTCCACCTAAGATCCATTTTTTTTCATTATCTTTATTATAAACTTCACCTCTTACTTCATAAGCACCTGATGATCTCCATCCCCTTGCTTTATAGTGTAAAATACAATAATCACCAGTTGTATCGTTTTTGATGGTAACGTCACCCTGACTATCAATTTCAGGGCTGCCTACTAAAATTCCAACCAATGTGTTTTCTGGTTTTTTCCATGTGTATAAGTCTTCTACTTCTGTAGAATCAGGACGAATCTTAAGATGCCAATAGTCAAGTTGTTTAAATGAAAATGTTCTACCATTGAAATTTGATTGAACATTTAAAGAGCCCCAGAAATCCCACTTAGGAGATTCTGAATAAAATGCAGAGATCACAGGATGATGAGAAACCTGTTCAGCCATAAATCTATAATGTTTGTCTGGCCTTGAATATTCAAATGTTTCACCTAATAAGGGATTAAATGGCTTGGCAACTCTATTAATGGTAGACGAATAAGGTGTTAGTGAAAACACTGCTACATATAACATTCTTAATGTAGAATCTTCGAACGTAGCTGCTTGATCTAACAATTCTGAATATTCCAAATCTTCAGAAACTCTTTGCAACATCGAAGTAGGTTCGTTAAATGTTACCGGTAGTGCAATTTTAGTAAAATCTTTACCTACCATGGACTTTAAAACTGACCAAAGACTAACAGGAGGGCGTTCATCAGTATTCAATGAAAGCTTTTGTCTTATACCATCTGTATAACCAGAAAATGAATCTTCATTTAATAATTGTTGTTCCTTCTCTTTTTGTAAGTTTGAAACTGGATTCATTGATTCATAATATGTTGCAGAAATAATTTCTGTTGAAGCTGTTTCACCGATCATCTCTGGAAGTTTCTCTTGTTCCATAGTTTTTTCGACATCTAAACCTGCCAATGGGGTTAAGTCGTCTTTAAATGTTATCAATTCATTCTCAGAAAATGCTTCTGAAGCTTCTACTAAATCCTCGGCATCAAAAAATTCATCTGCTTCAGAGCTCACGTCCTCGTCAATTGTGGCATTAATGTATTTAGCAACCTCTTCTAATGCAGCTGAAGGTTCTGCGATATTTTCCAAAGATTCAACTGCTTCAGTTGTTTTTTGAGCTGTAGCATCAGAAGTTTCAACTAATTTATTCTGTAATGCTTTCTTAAAATGTTTTCTCTCCTTATCCAACATAGCAAGACGTTCACTTTTTTCAATCAACTCTAATTCTAAATCTTTTACTGACTGAATCCATATACTATTAAGATCCTTTTGTTTGCTTAACATGGTTAGCAATTTTCCATCTCTTTTGGAGGTTAGGGAACTTAAATCTACAAAGCAGTCTGATATGGTAACTAATGAGTTATCTACTGTATCCCAATCTTCAGACTTAGAATGCTTATCTCTTAGAAGTTCAGTTAACGTTGCTAATTCCATAGTAATGGTCCTTTGTAGGACTGATAATTTTTCTGAATATGGCCCATATTGAATCTTAATATCATCATCATCATCTTTACCCATATCGATATCCATATCGTCCTTGAAATTATCTTCGTCTGAGGATTCATATGATTTTGCATCACCTGAAGAAATGGAAGAAACAGGTGCTTTTGGCGTCGCAATATTATCCAATGTTAGATTTTGTTTAGGCTCTGTAGTTGAGTGAGCAATGATTTCTGTTACTTGATCATCAGTTTTTTCATCAGGAGGCGATGTGACATGCATACTTGGATTTCTTGATATTGGTGTTTGGATACTGGAACGATCATCACTAGATAGCATTGAGTAATTTTTACTTGTTGTACGTCTATGTGTAGCAATAGCTTGTTGTTGATCATTTATAAATTCTAAGCTACCCAATCGAGGAACTGGGGAATTAGTAGACAATGAAGCTGGCATATAATTTCCAGACACCAGCATTTGTTCTCTATCCTTTGCAAACCTGATTGCACCTTGGATTGCCCAAACCCATTTATTTGTTTCTACGGAATGATTACCTTTTAAATGCCATCTAACTTCATCACCAGTACCACTGATTATTTCAAATTTCAATTTTTCTGAAGAATCTAAATGCAAAGAACATGCTGACATGCTTAAAGCACCACGACATGCATTCTTTGTGTCTGCTTGATCTTTATAATATGATAATTTCCCGTCACTACTTAAAATGAACCAACGTAGTCTATAACCTTGCGCAAAATTCGTCCATTTGCTTAAATACCCTTTCAAAACAGGAGGCTCATGTAAACCTGTATTAACATCGATAACACTTTGTTCTTTTGCAGAATTTGACAATAATTTTTTCAATTCGATATCAATTGCAACTTTTGTATTCGTTGCTTTATCTGTATCACTTACATTACTCAAGATTTCAATTGGTAATATACCTTTTGAATCTCTTTTGAATGGATCTGCTCCATGCTCCAATAACCAACGGCACATGATCACGTCTCTTTTTTTAATAAATTCATGTAATACGGTATCACCAGTTTCTGGATCCATACCATTGATATCTAATAATTCAGCATTTCTCTGATTACTCAAAATTGTTTCTAAATGTCCAAAATCTCTATTATTGAATGCCATTCTAAATTCCTGTGCAATTTCTGCAACATAATTTGATCTTTTATATTGCATCATTTGTGCAATATTTAAATTTTTACAAACTTCAATAGGTTGTAAATGTTGATTATTGACAATACAGTCATTAATTGTCAACTGGTCCATCAGAAAAGATACCACATCACCACGAGACTGGTAACATGCCAAATGCAAAGGTGTATTGCCATTTTCATCTTGATGATTTATATCCAATTGTAAAGAATTTTCTTCTTGTACACCGTTACCTTCAACCCACGATTCCACCATTTCTTTGATCAAAGCCATAGGAGCTACTTGCACAGCATAATTGATCGTACCATCAACTATCTCAATCACACGAGGATTATCCCTAGGTTGAAACTGAGGACCATTAATCAATTCTTTTAAACGCTCAAAACTACCTTGTCTTAAAGAATCCAATAATTTTAACTTTAAAAGTGGTTTACTAACCATAGAAGTCCCATCCAACTCGTCTGTAGATACACCAGCCATCGTATTAATACCACTAGCCATCCTCAATACTCAGAATCGACGACAATTTAGTCACAGATACAGTTTCAATCAATAAATTAATACCCATTTTATATAATATCCACTTTCTTCCTCGTTAAATAACAAATCATCTTTCGGTTCCTCAGGTTCCTTTGTAGGGGGACCCGTCTGGGCGAACGGGTAACCCCAGAGAGTGAACCATAATGAAGTGAGAAAGCTTTATTTAAAAGGTGGATACGATAGTGATCAAGAAGAATACTTGCCAAGACGGTACTACAATGGTATGTTAACATTATTCTGGCATATTGAGGAATGAAATTGAGGGAAAAATGCTAGAAAATTGGGATTATGCAGGTACGAATCTTGAAAGTTGGCCATGAGCAGTCGATTCACAATTACATACTGCAATAACGATCCATAATGGGCAATGGGTGATATAATACCTCTCCTAGTGTCATGTAAAACTTCTAGTTCCCTTGTAGTCCAACTTGAGTTAGGCGTTCAGAACATTTCAACAAGAAAGTTTCACTATTTGTATGATTTCTCTTGATTGGAAACACTAAATTGAATGAGGTAAAATGGTGAACCATTGCAATCTCCATTGCTAACGATCTCAACCACTCCATTATTAATCTTGTCACAATGGATACCCCTATTATCGTCTTGTTAAACTTAACTATTGGTATTTCGAAAATGCACGTGATCCGTTTTTCTTATAAAATTGCCTGGTTCAATTAAAAAGATGAGGATGAAGAAGAAGATATTCTGGATCAGTTACTACAGTTGAGGGGGGAATAAGGGAACTAAGTGAGCAATTCATTGGATAACCTAGCAGGAGATACATAATAAGGATGAGTAGGTCTGCAAGGCCTTCGGTAGCTGGCGTCGATAGCACAGGTCGAGTGAATCTTACGCCGGCGCAACAGAATCAAGATGTGCAGTTCCCAGATTTTAAAGTTAAATTACCAACACACAGAGAGGCTAGAGAAACTGATACTGAAATTGATAGTAAAGGTAGATCTGGGAAACCTCGTCAGGCTAGAGTTCAGTACCAGTTGAAAAATATTATTGGGAAAGGGTCCTTTGGTGTTGTGTACCAAGCGTTAAATAGAGAAACAAATAAAGTAGTGGCTATTAAGGAGTTGAATTATGATAATGATGAAGAATTGAACGATATAATGTCAGAAATTCATCTTTTGAAAAATTTGAATCATGTAAATATTGTAAAATATCATGGTTTTATACAAAAAATGGATACACTTTATATTATACTAGAATATTGTTCTCGTGGTTCATTGAAAAAATTAATCTCACCCAATAGAGGTATTTCTGAAGAAGAGGCAAAATTGTATATCAGACAAACTTTACATGGATTATCTTACTTACACGAACAAGGTGTTATACATAGAGATATAAAAGCAGCTAACTTATTGTTAGATTCAAACAATGTTGTTAAATTAGCAGATTTCGGGGTATCTACAAAAGTAAGCAATGCCTCAATGGCAATGACTTTAGCAGGTTCATTGAATTGGATGGCTCCTGAAATAATTAGCAATAGAGGTGCTTCAACATTAAGTGATATTTGGTCATTAGGTGCCACCGTAGTAGAATTATTAACAGGGAATCCGCCTTTCCATAACCTTGTTGATGTAAATATTTATTATGCAATTGAAAATGATACTTATTTCCCACCTGAAAATTCAATCTCAGAATTAGCTTCAAATTTTTTATCAGATTGTTTCCAAAAAAATATGTATCTGAGACCAACTGCAAGACAGTTACTTCAACATAAATGGTTAAAAACGGAAGAAAACAATAGCGATGATGATGATTTATCACCTGTAACTCCTGTTAAAAAGGTGATAACAGGTAAATTAGATAGATTTAAAGAAAATTTTGATGATGAAAATTATAAATGGGATGAAGATTTCAAAGAAAAATTTGTTGACGGTTCACCTAGTAAGAGAAATCAATATACTCCATTGAAATCATCATCCAGTATGTCAAGTAATATATATGGAAATGGTGTAGAGACTATCAGTAATTTTAGCATGCCTAATGTCAATGAAGAGTATTTATTGAATAAACTACGACAAGGACAAATGATAAGTAATCTGGTCATACTATTCAAAGACTGCGAGGCAGAAAACATTGTAGATGCAATGTTTACTGTGATATCTACTTCCCAATCTGATCAAATAAATAGGCTAATAACATCAGTTTTTGAATATGATCATACTTATTATAAATCATTATTAAAAGAAAAATTCGTTACAATGGGCGGCCTTTCATATATTCTTGATAATGAAGAGTTGATAGTAAACTGTTTTATAGAATGTCCTAGTCCATCATACCCACCACAAATAGTATTTAAATTACTGATTCAATGTGGTGTTATGAATAACAAATATTTTAAAAAGTTCCATAACATAGATTTTGTTTTAAAGTTGATTTTGAAGTATTTGGATTATTCCTCTATAAAATATTGGTGCAAATGGTGTTCTAATAACTTAGATACATTAATCTTACTTCAAGACAAAAAAATTCACGATAAAAAATCTCAAATGATAATGTTGAAATTATCATCTCATGCCGAATGGTTTCCTCAAAAATTTCTACCGAATCTATTCAAAACCACCGATACCGAGGATATTTTATCAAATTCTCAAACATTTTACGTTTTATTCAAATGTATTGCATTCATGCTTGTTAAATCAGTTCCTGAAGCTCATCAAACAGCAACATCACCTAGCATTTCACCATATAATTCAATAAAATCTGGATCTTCTGGTAGTAGCAGTTTAAATATCCAATCCTTATCTTTGCATTCAGATGTTTCTGCAAATCGGTTTATTATCGAAATTTCTAACGAGTTTACAAAATGGTTAGCTAGTTTCGTAGAAGTTAAATCGAATAATATAGATTTACCAAGTTGGAAATATTACGTTAGAGTTTGCTATAAAATTGTTAATTTACAAAAAGGTTTATTAAGTGACTTACTATATAGTAGAGAATTTATTAATATTTTATCAAGGATGTTAAGAGATCATTCTAATAAACTTGTTGCTCCTATACTACAGCAAGGGTTATCAATTTGTGTATCATTATCAATGGATTTGGGTAAAAACAAATTTCCTCCTTCGTTTTTCAATGTTGCTATCAATTTTACCAAGATAGAGATGTACATGACCTCAGGGATACAGATCATGTTTAACTGTTTACAATTATTACTGCATGACAATGTGAAAGTTACCCAAATATCCCCAGAGATTCTATCAATAGATTTTATCTATAAAGATATCAAGAGCAATATAATGTTACACAGTTCTGACTTAATTCAACCATTTTTTGCATTGACACATGATAATTCTTCTTTCGGAAATTTCTTGAGTAATTTTACAAAGATATGTTCTTTACAAGCACTAGATTTTGTATGTTACAACATAGTTGTTAACGAAAATTTTTATGAAAGTTTAATAACATTTTTCCATCTATACAGAAGTAGTTTGCTACTTCAAATTGATATACTGAAATTTACCAAAATAATTTTCACAAGAGCATCACAATATAATCCAGATACTAACGTATCTATCAGATTAGAAGAAACTGTTGCATTTTTAAACCATAATTGGATCCAGAAAAAACAAGAAGCTGAAAAACAAAAAAACAACCCCACCACACAACAGGTAGGATATGATTCTATATTGATCCATCAATTATGCAAAGATATAGAGCTCCTATCTCAGGGAAACATCCCATCGAACAGCTCAGTTACTACTTTCGATCAAGATGGGTTCGCTATTCCAAAATGGACAGCCTCATAATGTTTCTCTACCTATCTTCTATTGCATTAATCTATCAAACTAGCATAATACTGTACATAATGACCCACATATTTACTTAGCATGATACATATTTACATATTTACAGTCTCATTTAATCAATCCATTTACCTTGTAGGCTGTTCTTTATTCATTATTTCACTATATCGATTACTTTCCCGAAAAGGGAAATATGTCAACATAGTGAAATTTCACCAAATTTTAAATTTAAATTTAAAAGAATAGCGATTTTATTGATGCAATTGCACTATGATCCAGTGATATATCGATAAAAATCGAAGTACAATCACCCAGGGATACTATATATTAGTTCCTCATCATTGCTTCAAATTGTTATCTTTGTGAAATCAAATTATTGAGGCTAGATGTTAAGGCGTCAAGGAAATCAAGACTACCGTACTTTTGTCAATGAACAGCCAAAATCTGAATACCAGGTATTAGAAGAGATAGGTAGAGGTTCCTTTGGATCTGTAAGGAAAGTGCTGCATATCCCAACTAAGAAATTGATGGTCAGGAAAGATATTAAGTATGGTCATATGAATAGTAAAGAAAGACAGCAACTGATTGCAGAATGTACAATCTTATCACAACTGAAGCAGGAAAACATCGTTGAGTTTTATAATTGGGATTTCAATGAACAGCAAGAAGTGTTGTATCTATATATGGAATATTGTTCCAGAGGAGATTTGAGTCAAATGATCAAACAATATAAACAAGAACATAAGTATATTCCTGAAAAAGTTGTTTGGGGGATTCTAGCTCAAGTGCTAATGGCATTATATACATGTCATTATGGTGAGGATTTGACTCCATTGACGACAATATATGACAGAATGAAACCACCTAATAAAGGTAAACACATAGTTATTCATAGAGATCTAAAACCAGGAAATATTTTTTTAAATTCTGACGATGAAAATAATGACAAAAATCCTACTACAATAGATTACAGTGAAGTTGATGTAAAATTAGGTGATTTTGGCTTAGCTAAATCATTAGAAACATCAATCCAATTTGCTACCACTTACGTTGGTACGCCATATTACATGTCTCCAGAAGTTTTAATGGATCAACCTTATTCACCTTTAAGTGATATATGGTCGCTTGGTGGTGTTATTTTTGAAATGTGTTCATTACACCCACCATTTCAAGCTAAAAACTATTCAGAATTACAAAACAAGATTAAAAGTGGAAAGTTTGAGAGAATACCAGAATATTACTCAAATGGATTGAATGCAATCATTCATTCGATGGTTGATGTGAATTTAAAGACTAGACCATCATGCTTTGAACTATTACAAGATATTCAAATAAGAACAGCTAGAAAATCTCTACAATTAGAAAAATTTGAAAAAAATTTATTGCATTATGAGAAAGAATTAACTAACATCGAAAAAATTTTAGAAAAACAATCAATAGAATATGAAAGAGAAATGGTTCAATTAAAAGAACACTTTGTTGTTGCTGTTGAAGAAAGGGTTCGTGAAGTTTTAGAAGGCAAAAAAATTGGTAATGTACCAGATTCAATTCATGGATATTATGAGAAGAAATTACCTAAACCTGCATATCATTGGAAAACGAGATATAGATGATAAATAAACTGACACAAACAAGATTATTAAAAAATTGCTGCTAATGACAATTTTTTATACAGCTTTGTATATATCTGTACGTATACCGTCATATACAGGTATATACATAACAATGCATACCGGATAAAAACAATAATTAAAGAGTAAGTTGAGATATACAAATCGAGAGAGAGAGAGAGAGAGAGAGTTAATTTTTAAAATTTTAAATTTTTGTATTATAAATACATATATATATTTATTGCTATGTAACAACTATCCTTTAAGAAGACCATTTAAATCCAGTTAATAGTTCGTAAGCTTCGATATATTTCAATCTAGTATTTTCTACGATATCATCTGGCATTTCAACGTTATCAACCCCCTTTAAATTATTTGAAGTCAACCAATCTCTTAAAAATTGTTTATCATAGGAATCTTGTGATCTTCCAACTGCATACTTTTTACTACTCCAAAATCTTGAAGAGTCTGGTGTCAATACTTCATCAACTAAAATAATTTCATTTGATGATTCATCAATACCGAATTCAAACTTTGTATCAGCAATGATAATACCTTTACTCTTAGCATATTCTTTAGATTTTGAATACAATTTAATGGCAAGTTTTTCTACTCTGTGAGTTAAATCTATACCTACTAATTTTGTTGCTTGTTCAATTGATATATTTTCATCATGTTCACCTTGTTCAGCTTTTGTGGAAGGTGTGAAAATTATTTCTGGTAATTCTTGTGATTCAAGTAATCCATCAGGTTGTGGACTTGAATGTATTGTTTTAGTTTTTTTATATTCACTCCATGCAGATCCTGTTATATAACCACGAACAATAACTTCTAATGGAATTAATTTAAATTTTTGAATTAACATTGATCTATTTTCAATTTGGTTTTTATATTGTGGTTTGCTTAATTCTTTTGGTAAGAAATCAAAAATAGTTTTATCTTTTGGAATATTAACTAAATGATTTCTTACATCATTTTTTAAAAATTCAAACCAAAATTCTGATAATTTTGTTAATAAAATACCTTTTTCTGGTACTGAATTTTTCATGATAACATCATATGCAGAGATACGATCTGTTGCCACAAATAATAAAGTATTTTTATCAACTTCATAAATATCTCTAACTTTACCTCTACTAATTAAAGGAAGAATACCGTCTAAATTTGTTTTTACGATTGACATAATGATTGTTGCTTTTTTTTTTATATCTGTGATCTGTGATCTGTGATTACTTGATTGACAGTAAAATAATTAAATGATTATATAAAAAAAAATATATATTAATACCAAACACAAAAGGAGAAATGTAATTAAAATAAGAACAGGAAACAATAATAATCTTATTGTGATATTAGTTGAACATTTAAATACTTTCCAATATTTTCAAAATTAGAACACTGAATTGAGATTAAATATTCATCTAATAATAATAAATCATTATCAATAATAATCATCATCGTGCGTTTACTAGCAGTGTTGGGTGAGATATCAAATTAATCGCATTATGATTAAACAAATTAACTAAACAGAAAGGGAAGAGAGAAAACCCTTTAGAAACAGAGTCATTTTAAAAATAAGAAACCTCTTTCCGGAGTCACGTGATATCCCAGTCACGTGTACCAGCACATCACATATCACATACTAACCCCAGATCTATCGGAGAGATACCAATAACTGTTGGACCGTGTCTATACTCAAAAGTATAACTACCAATCAATCTCACAGACCACCACTATTCACTTTGATTACTGATATATTGCCGATCCTTCAGTTCTGCTCTTTTAGCGCTTGCAATCTGACTGAACAATGCAAACAATCTACAGCAATTAACACCATCATAAGTATATGCATATGTGCATTATCTGACTCCCATGATAACTAAACCCTTCTGTTGCATACTACTCACAAATAAAATAAAATGGAAAGTAGTAGATCTGCTATTTAAAATATTTGCCTCCCCCTCCTCTTTATATACAATTTTTTTTTGATTTTAGCCGCCGAAATCCCCAATATCGTGGTAAACGATGCAGTATTAAGTATAAAAATAGACAGGTTGATATAAATGGATAAAGAAGTATATACTACTTTTTATATAAGAGAG
The DNA here is from genome assembly GCA_030568135.1 of Vanderwaltozyma yarrowii. Lineage (NCBI taxonomy): Eukaryota > Fungi > Ascomycota > Saccharomycetes > Saccharomycetales > Saccharomycetaceae > Vanderwaltozyma > Vanderwaltozyma yarrowii. The sequence continues at coordinate 58,088 of JAJLTL010000038.1, forward strand.
AGAGAGAGGGAGAGGGAGAGGGAGAGAAGAGAAATGGAGATACTATATGTAACTGATAGACTGCTCATATTTTTCCAGTTTCAGTTTTATGAAAAAAGTTTGAATGTAACTTGATGCGATTGTTAACAGTAATGCGATCAATGCAATCATATCGATTTTATAATTTATTGATAATACTGTGAGGTTGGCTCTAATGGATCTTGCTTTATAGTACTGTGTATTAGCTTCGAACTGCGCTAGTTGCAATTGCAGAATTTCGATGATATTATTAAATTTTAAAAATAATGAAGTTTCTGTATTGAAAGAGTTCCCTATTTTAGGAATATATTTAGAAGGATCTGTTAATTCCAAGTTGAAGTCGATGATCTTGTACTCTCCATTATTGATGAAACATATCGCAAACTCCCCTGTCTCATTTGTATCTACTGAATATTCACATTGTCTGACACCATGCCGTTGCAAGAATAAATTGCTATCTGGTTTCAAAATAGTGTAATCAATAGGGAAATCATTATTTTTGGCGAATTGAATTGAGAAATAGTATCTCAATGTATTGTTTATATTGTAGTTGTTAATGTAGAAACATTGTTTACTGTTTTTGTTGATTTCAAAAGTCAATGGAGAACCATTTACTGTTGTGAAAAACACAAATGCCAAATATATAAAGAACAGTATCATTTGTATTTGCGGTTTTGAGTATTACCACCATTATCCATTACAATTGCACTATACAAAATATACCTTACAAAACATTTAAATGAATAATACAGTTTAAATAACAAGATCAAGTAGATGAGATATAAGAGATTACCACAAAAATGAACATGATAATAAAACGACATATTTCAACCTAGAGAAATGCTAGCAACATAGGAACAGTCACAATATCACTGTCCCAAATACTAATCCACATACAGACTCACATTGTGCATACCATTACTATAAACTTCTGCTAAATTGACCACTTTTATAGTGACTGTCATTGGTTTTAAACTGGCTATGTTATGTATAACTCTGCACGAACCAAGTACCACGTGACCTTTTTTTGGGAAAATTTTTGGAAAAAAAAAAAAGTGAAAATTTTTTTTTCCAGTTAAGCTCATCTCATCGCATCTGTGAAGTGAAAACTTTAGAGGTGTTTTGTATTGTATGGTGAATAACTGATTAGTTAGTGAACTACTTGATCAATGAAAGATTAGTTTGGATAGAAGTGTATATATTTGAGTATTAGTTATATTGTTACTCATTTGTTGTTTTGGTTGTCTTGAAGAAAGGAAAGTACGCTATTATTCCAAATAGAAAGTTTCATTGTGCATTTCAGATCTATCTGTTAAGAAGTTTTTTTGTTTAAAAAAGCCATTGAAGTAAAAGAAAGTTAAGTTCTAGTTTCTTAGTTTTCTCATTTTCCCCAAACAATAGTAGTAGATCATATACATATATATTAATAGTTATGTCATTTAGACCAGGTTCAAGAGGTGGATCCCGTGGTGGATCCAGAGGTGGTTTTGGCGGTGGTGACCGTGGTGGATTCAGAGGTGGTAGAGGTGGATCAAGAGGTGGATTCGGTGGTGACCGTGGTGGATTCAGAGGTGGTAGAGGTGGTTCCAGAGGTGGATTTGGTGGCCGTGGTGGTTCCAGAGGTGGATTTGGTGGTGACCGTGGTGGTAGAGGTGGTCGTGGTGGTGCCAGAGGTGGAAGAGGTGGTGCAGCTGGTGGTGCCAGAGGTGGTGCCAAAGTTGTCATTGAAGCACATAAACATGCTGGTGTCTTCATTGCTAGAGGTAAAGAAGATTTATTAGTCACTAAGAACATGGCCCCAGGTGAATCCGTTTACGGTGAAAAAAGAATCTCTGTTGAAGAACCATCTAAGGAAGATGGTGTTCCACCAACTAAGATTGAATACCGTGTTTGGAATCCTTTCAGATCCAAATTAGCTGCTGGTATTATGGGTGGTTTAGATGAATTATTTATTGCCCCAGGTAAGAAAGTTTTATATTTAGGTGCTGCTTCAGGTACATCTGTATCTCATGTTTCTGATGTTGTTGGACCAGAAGGTGTAGTTTACGCTGTTGAATTTTCCCACAGACCAGGTAGAGAATTAATCTCTATGGCTAAGAAGAGACCAAATGTTATTCCAATCATTGAAGATGCTAGACATCCACAAAAATACAGAATGTTAGTCGGTATGGTCGATTGTGTATTCGCTGATGTTGCCCAACCTGATCAAGCCCGTATTATTGCTTTGAACTCCCATATGTTCTTAAAAGACCAAGGTGGTGTTGTTATCTCTATTAAAGCTAACTGTATTGATTCTACAGTTGATGCCGAAACTGTTTTCGCAAGAGAAGTACAAAAATTACGTGAAGAGAGAATTAAGCCAATGGAACAATTAACTTTAGAACCTTATGAAAGAGATCATTGTATCGTTATTGGTAAATACATGAGAAGTGGTTTGAAAAAATAAACAGAATCATAAATAAATTTTCCCTTATCTATCTATTATTCAGTGTATAGGTATTATGTATACTAATTAACAAACAAAAAAAATAACCTTACTAAAAGAACAGAAAAGAATGAATGTCATATACACATACATATACGCATTATTATTTATTAAAATTTTTAAAGAAACCATACTTCAACGAATGAGTAAAGTTTCCAAATGTACACACAGACACATACATATATATATATATAGTAAGTATATTGTTGCGATTATATTAAAACAATAGATCTAGAGTACAACAGACACATAAAGCTGCCAAACAAGCAGTCATACAATCATCATTCCCCTTTTGTGGAGCTTGCTGTTGCACATAAATCGGTTGTTGCTGTTGTTGTGGAGGACCTTGTTGATAGTACTGAGGTTGTTGTTGTTGGTACTGTTGTGGCTGTTGCTGGTACTGTTGTTGCTGGTACTGTGGTTGTTGTTGCTGGTATTGTTGTTCTGGATAACCTCTTGAACCTTGTGCAACAGATTGACTTGGTGGAGGGGCACCTGGACGAGAGTATCCAGCACCAGTTTTGGTATCGTTATTTCCGTAGTATTCGTTAGCAGACATGCTTGTTATTGCTGATCCTCTTCAACCGTATAATTGAAGTGCAATACTATCCCAAACAGCCAATTCTGAAATACATCAAGACTGATTGTCAATCAACATTGTTTCTCCTTGTTTGTTTGTTGATATTTCACACCAAAAATGTTTCAATGACAAAAAAATTCCGGAAAATAATCGATGAGCCTGGTCACGTGGGAGGCACAGTGACAATACACAGACACATACAATACACACCACTTGAATTGTGATATATTAACCACCCCCAGCATCAATTGCAATAAACTATTCAATACGCCCTATCGTAAAAGCACTACAAGGTATATTGAATAGTTTAGAGAAGTTGATCATAACCGTGACGGTACTATGCACTATTACACTATTATACTATATACCCACTACTAGTACCACACACACTACTTCTTTTTACCAAAAAGAAGCAAAAACGTTGCTTCTACGAAGTAATATCACAAAACACTACTATATTACACTACTATACACATGCTTTATACTACAATCTAGTGTAATTTAGTATACTACAATATATTCTATTCTATTAATAGTACAACTTATATAGCAAGGACACATCACATCACATCACATCACACTTATTAATGGATATGGGACTGTCAAGATTATATTGAGTATTGAGTGTGATATATACTGTATGGAAGTATACTGTATTAGGGCATTGCATTAAGGTCGTTGTACCTATATATGGTATCTCGTTGCGCTGGATAAATCTCGAATGCTACAAGAGATGCTAATGTATAGTATGGTTAGTCGATGTGTATTGTAGCAATGCATTGCATTGAATTGTCGTGTATTCTGTGGTTGTGGTTGTGGTGGTGGTGGTGGTGGTTGTGTTTGGGAAGACCCTGGTGGTTGTGCCTGTGGGCCTGTGGGCCTGTTCGCACATCCGGGCAACGCTGTGACAAATTTTGTTAACACGAAAGATAAATTATATGAACAGATGGCATATTTATTTTATTTTAACAGTATACTTGAATACCATCACTCTTGTTTAGTGTTGTTGGTAGTACGTAAGACAACGTGAATGCGTACAGGATGGTAGTCATTGTGAGCAGGAGGTTTTCCAAAGTGTTCAAGTTGTCGCTGATCTTGGTGGCACTTGGTTTGGTGGTTATTTATACAAATGGTAGTGTCGAAACTAATAAAGCTATTCAAGAATATACAGATTATTTTCAAAGTGCATTGAATACAGAAGCTGTGACTTCGTATTTCACAGGTTCCACTTCGTCGGAAGACGATGCTTATGATAAAGATCATAATAATGCAGAAGGTTCTCCACTGGCTGGGATTGATACTGAAACAAAAATTTCAGAAGAAGAAATAATTAATGAAAAAATTGCAAATAAGTGGGATGATAAAAACATAGAAGAATCTATGGCTGATGATCCAAGATTGGAAAGGGCAAAGGCTAAAGACTTGGGGTTGTTGAAAACTGAAGAACAAGTTAAAGAAGAAACGTTACCAAAAGTTGCAGAAGATGGATCTGTTGTTGTGCCTGAAAAAGAAGTAGGTGAAACAGCTACTGATACCACCTCTGTTGAAGGTGAAGGGGCAACTGAAACTGAAACTGGAAAGACAACTGAAGGTGCAGGAGAAGAAGAAGTAGATCAAACTCCTATCGATAGAACAAATTTGAAATCTTTTTATGAAAAAATTTTTAAATCATTAGCTGAATTTGCTCCAATTGGTGAATCTGAAAGAAAATATGGTAGTGATTGTAAATTGAAAGGTGCAGTCGGTACAGGTAAAAGTTATCAGTCAAAATGGCACGTTTTAACAAAAGATGAATTAGGTAAATGTTTGGAAGTACCAGCTAATTCATTGAAAATGTTGAAAAGTGCTCATGCAAGTTACGTTGATGCAATCTCTGCAGTACCATTACCAGAAAATACATACAAAGGTAAGGGTATCGTAATGGTCGGAGGAAGTAAATTCTCTCTATTATCATTATTATCTATTAAAACTTTAAGATCTTTTGGTTCAACTTTACCTGTTGAAGTATTTATCCCACCTGGTGATGAAGGCGAAACTGAATTATGTGAAAATATTTTACCAACATTAAATGCCAAATGTATCTTTATTCAAGATTTATTACCACAAACAACAATTGATAAATTCACTTTTAAAGGTTATCAATTTAAATCTTTGGCAATTGCTGCATCAAGTTTTAAACATCTATTATTATTAGATGCTGATAATTTCCCAATTAAAAATATAGATAATATTTTTGATACTGTTCCATATTCTGAAAGAGGTTTAATCTTATGGCCAGATTTTTGGAGACGTACAATTTCTCCATATTATTATGATATTGCAGACAGAAATATTGATTTAACTGAACGTGTTCGTAATAATTTAGATGATTTAACTCCACCTGCTATCTATACAGAAAGTAAAGATGATTTGAAAGATGTACCATTACATGATTTACAAGGTACAATTCCAGAAGCCTCCACAGAATCTGGTCAATTGATCATCAATAAAGAAAGACATATCAATACAATCTTATTATCATTATACTACAACGTTTATGGCCCAGCTTGGTATTATCCAATTTTTTCACAAAAAGTTGCAGGTGAAGGTGATAAAGAAACGTTCATTGCAGCAGCAAATTTCTTAAGTTTACCATATTACCAAGTTAAAAAATCTGTTGCAGTAGATGGGTATGGTCGTCCTAATGGGTTCCGTGGTGTTGCTATGTTACAACATGATTTTGTTGAAGATTATTCCCGTTATCAAAAGGCTGCCGCAGCTGTCAATGAAAAATATTCTGGTAAAGATGCAGAAAGTTTGATTTTTGATACAGATTATTCTCCACATGACTTGTACGATGAATATATTAACAAAGCCGGAATCGAAGTCATCTTTGTCCATTCACATTTACCAAAATTTGAACCAGTGTCACTATGGAGAGAGCAAGGTTTAATCGAAGATGGTAAACATATACGTTCGTACAGAGCAGCAGAAAAATTAGGTTACTACGATTTAGAATTAGAAAACTTCAAAGCATTGAATGAACTATTATGTGCAAAGAGACACTCTTTCAAATACTTAGAAGAAAGTCTTGGTGCCGACGAAGAAAAATGGACAGCTGTATGTGGTTATATCACAGATAGATTAGCCTTCTTAGAATCAACTCATGATGATTTCACCAGCAAAAGTTAATAAGATCAATATTCAAAAAGCAGTTTATGTACATATATAATTCTATTTATCTATCTAATAACCTACATATCTACATGTGTGAAAGTATATGTTAGTTTACTACGAAGTTAATATAATATAATTTATCGTTCTTATCATAATCATAATCATAATTATGATAAAATATATATTAATTAGTACTAACACGTTAACTCGTTAACGTGTCTCTACACGTAATGAAAAATTTGGGAAAATTTAGCCATGGTGAAAAAAAAAAAAAAGATTAAAAACTTAGTAAGAAAGGTATTTCAATTTGAACTTATAGGTGTTTAAATTAGTGTTGTATAGTTACATTATCATTCATTTTAACTCTTATATATATTATACAACACAAACAATAGTAATAGGAGTAAAAATGGTGGCAGCTTTAAGTAAGAGAAACGTTAGAATTTTATCCATTACAGGGTTATTAATGTTTTTAGTTTTTTTCATTACACATAATGAAAATTCTATATTAACAACACCAAGTGGATTTTTTTCAGATGATGACAGTGTCTCTACGACAGATAAAGGTATGATAAGTAATAGCATTAATAGTGGTTCTAATTCTAACGTTGGGTCTAATGATGGCATCAAGCTCGGCAATGATGCAAATGTCAATGCAGAGATTGATAAAATCAAAGAACAAGTTGGTTTACCAAATCATATAAGTGATAGTAACAATGATAAAACAGTTTCTAACAAGTTAACAGGACATGCTAACGTAAACAATGCAGCTCAACGTGCTATTCCAGGTGGTTCCGAAAGTGTTACTTTTGATCCAGCTCAAGAATATGCTATTATTATGGAAATGGGACCAGGTGTTATGTTCTCAAAGACATATTGTCCATATTGTAAAAAGATGAAGAGTCTTTTATTAACAAAATATGAATTGTCACCACCTATCTCTATTGTTGAATTAGATAAGCACACAAATGGTGAAGAACTATACAAATATATTCAACAACAAACTGGACATACAACAGTACCAAATTTAGTTATTAATGGTAAATCATTAGGTGGTTATGATGCTCTTGAAAAACTACACAACAGTGGTAAATTAATCGATACCATTCAAGAAAAGAGTGATTATTCTATCATTGCTAAAATTCAAAATGCACCATCTAATAGTTAGACATACATAAGAAACACCATATATAACTTTTATATTTACAGTTTTAAAAAAATGGAATAAAATATGAACTAAGTTTAGACTTGATATGAACTCTGGGGTATCATATTGGGTGTATATACTATCCTATATAATCAGATAATAATATTCATTACTCTTGTATAATACAAAAAAATTCATATTCACTAATATTTTTTTTTTTTTTTGGACCATTTAAATTGAACTTTGTAACTAATACTAACATTGTAATTATATTTAATTTATTTAAAGATAAGAGGGTCTGTGTGAATCACATATATCTCTGATAAGATAGCTAGTGATGAAAGTAGATGTAAAGAAAGTGCACTGTGTATTTTCATGGTCATGGCATATTCCAAAGAATAATATGGATGGTAATCCACAAATCGATGAGATGCAAAATAATGATATGAATAATAGTGATGATGAAGATGAAGACGATGTTTGTGGTATTTGTAGAGCTAGTTTTAATCGTACGTGTCCTAATTGTAAATTTCCTGGTGATGGATGTCCATTAGTAGTAGGTGAATGTCATCATAATTTTCACGTTCATTGTATCATTGAATGGTTGGATACATCGACTTCAAGAGGATTATGTCCTATGTGTAGGCAAGAATTTCAATTGATGAAAGGTATATCTATCAATGATTCTCAGATAGAACGATTTAAAGAGTTGCAATTGAAGAGACAACAGGAACAAAATGAATTTGAGGCAAATTTGGAAGATGATGAAGTAATTGCAAGGGCAATAGCACAGCAAGAAGGTACAACTACTGGTAATGTTGATAACCAAGGTGATGTTATTATGGATCAAGATTTGCTGGTAAGATGAGCAAGGGATAAAATATTTCATTTGCTGGTTCAAGTGAATTGAAAAATATTCATTTATATGTATGCATTATATACTTTCTATATATATATTAATATTATTTTTTTGCATTTTTAATAAAGTTTGTAATCTTTATCATATCTTTTGCACCATCAGTCTCAACACCACCACTTACGTCTACACCTATAACACCATTCAATATTACGGCTTCTTGTACATTATCAGGAGTTAATCCACCTGCAAGAATAATCTTTATTGGTGTTTCAGTATTTGAAATCCAATTTGATATCGATGACCAATCTAATAATTCACCTGTACCACCAGCTTCAGAATCAAATAGAGGTAAACATTTTGTATCATTTGAAGAACTTGTATATAACGAACTTACTTGCTCACAATCTCTAGGGAATATAAACCTTTTGATTATTGGTTTATTGATAAAATTATGATATTCTTCCCAATCTTCATCACCATGTAACTGAACAATATCGATATTATATTCTCTAACTAATTTCAACACATCTTCTTTTGGCTGGTTACGAAACACACCGACAAGGTACTTACCTGACCCATTATGTACTAACTCGGATATCTTAACAGCAACTTCAGGTTTTATAGTCCTCTTTCTATTTGGTACACAAATAATACCTAACAAATCTGTACCTTCTCGAATAGCATGGTCAGCTGCTTCAATGGTTTGTAATCCACAAACTTTCACCACAGGTGAATCATTGCTGTTCACAATTTCATCTAGTATACTCATTATTATCCCACTTTGGCAAAGCACTACCCTTCTTTACTCAACAGAGGTTAAAGAATAAATATAATTCAATTCATCTTTGTTTTTATCAAGAATTTTTTTTTCACTCCTACTCACTAAACGTAGGTGTTTTTATAAAAGTATATACACAGAGGAAAATTTCAACTACTGAACTAGAACCCTCAACAACAACAACAACAATAATATAGAGGGGCATACATACGTACAAGAGCCAGCTCTTACCAAGAATTAAGATATACATTTATATACGTACATTCTACAATTTCTCTCATGACTTATCCATTACAAATTTCAGCAGAGCACCCCCCAAAAACCCAAAATAAAGTGCCACTACTATTACCAGTATATTATACAAATATCTTGCATTGCACTACTGTCCCATCCATTAACCTTACCACCTTGCATATATACAGCTTCTCATCTGCTCAAATCATCTCTCTTTTAGGCTTCATAAGTATCAAAATATTTTTCAGATATCGCAAAGTAGAAATTTTGACACAATATGAATTTTGAAATATCCCAAAAAATCTTGAGATATTAAAATGATTAATTGTGATGGAATAGGTGTATATAAGAGAGGAAGGTGGTTATTATCGTGCTGGCTGTTTCGAGTAGTTCTCAGTGTGACAACGTCGATTGATATCAGGCGTGTATATATATAATGACAGGATCTGATGGGTCTCAAAGGGACGATATGGGTACTCCAATACCTACACGTACCAACTCCCCTGTTAATGAAAGTGAAGATGATCAAAGTAATCCTTCTAAAGAAATGAATGGTTCTGATATTTCTGGTAAAGCAGTTGCTTCTCGGTGTTTCGAAGAAGTTGATGAGCAAGGGGTTGCTGCCACTGCAAGGAGTGCAACTGTAGCTAGTGGTGGAGTTGGAGTTGGAGTTGGAGGAGGTGTATCTTCTTCTTCTTCTTCTTCTGTATCTTCTTCTGGAGGCTCACGAACCTCTGGAGGTATGATGACTGCTATTGCGGGTACTACAGCATCAAATAGTCATGATGGTATGTTGACTGAGTCGCGTGTCGATGTTGGTAACGATTCTGCACAACAGAAAATGCGTCGTTTTATATTTAAACCTTTACCAGCAGATGGTTTAACTACAGGTACTGCTGGTATGGGGGATGTTAGGTGTATTAAAATATCTGACGGTAACAGTGTCAAACAGATTTTCGTTCCTGCTGCTATTACTAATCCACAAGAGATTGCTAAAGTTGTACAAGCTGCAACCAGAGCTGTAACTGTAGTTGAATCGCAGATAAAGGCACGTAAATCGGCTGGTGATCAAGGTACTAATAATAAAGATAATAATAAAACTAATGGTAATCCAACCGTTATTGTGGAAACACCGATTTCTATAATTCCAAAGTTGACAAAACCTATAATTGAAATGACATTAGAAGAACGTGTTGAACGTGTTAAATCATTACCTATCAACAAGATCCCTTTACCACCAATAAATTTACATTGTTTAAAAGAACTGGAAGTACAACAAATTGTCAAGAATTCACAATTAAGACATGATATCGTATATGATCCACTATTACAATTTAGACCAAATTTAGATGGTAAGATTGGCATCAAAAAGACGGAATTGTCAAATGAATATTGGGATGATGTAGAAAATGAAATTTATGTTTATCATGAACAAAAAGATGTTTTCCTTTATAATAGAACAAGGTTAGTAGCCTTGTTTGATACTCTGAGGACGATCATACTAAGTTTGGTAGCTAAGAAAGATAGTCATCTGATTAATGGAGTATTAGAAACTGAATTAAACGTATTAAGTATCGTAAATGGTACATTGAATATTTCAGAATTATCAAGTTGGTTTTGTACGTTATTGAAGAATCATTGTGCTCCAATGAGAGATAATGTTGTTAAAAAATTATCAACAATATTTGATGAAGCTGTTCAAAAAAAATCACTATCTGCTTTTATTAGATCATTTGAATTTCTATTTCAAATATTAGAAATGATGAAGTTGGATATTGCAAATCATCAAATCAGATTATTAAGACCTGCATTGATTATAAATACAGTTGAATTTGAAAGACAACATTATCAAAATATTTTATCGACGCCAAATAATAAACTAATACCTTCGTTTGATTGGTTTAAAAAATCTTACCATAATGAAGTTTCAAAAGGTAATTTAATAATTGGACAATCTACACCTAAGGATATATTTCGTTTATCTATAAGAAATATACTTTCATTATCTTCATGTGCACATATGATTAAAGATTTTCCATATATATTATTAATCGATAAACCAAGGTTAATGACATTAAGATCAGAAATCCGTCAAATTATTTGTTTAATGATATGTCGTTTATTATTTAAACAATTAGTTTCGCAAGATGATAAACTTGATACAATGACAAAAGCATACATTAATTCACACTATACTGATGAAATTTTAATAAATGAAATAATTAGTATTGTAACAGAAGAGCGTGGTAATTGTAAATGGACTAAAAATACAGGGTCAATTGCATTACATTTATATAAAACCATTCAAGAATTAGCCAAAGAATCTAAAGAAACTAAACCAAAAATTGACTCTTCTGAAAATACAGAAAATATTACTACTTCTACTTCTGCCTCTGCTTCTTCAGCATCAATAACAACAAATTCATCAAGCCATCCAATACTTTCATATGATCTTGATATGGAAACTGTTGAGTTTGCAAAGAATTGGTTTTCTAAACAAACACAGCCAGATAGTCCAGTATATAAATTATTAGAAAAGAGAGTATTAAAAGGTTTAGAAGAATTAATATACAATCAATCTGGATGTACAGTGGATGGTAACATAAAACAAGACTATTTAATGATTTATTTCAATGCAAATAAGAAAAAAATGATCACACCGCAAGCTTTAAATACAGCCTCATCAGCATCTGCCGTTGCTGCAGCAGAATTAACTAAGATTCCAGGAAGTAGTATTTCTGAACCTACATCGAGTTCAAACAGTGACACCGCATCCAACTGTGATTGTAGTAGCAACACTCATGGCATACCACAAAATGATGATAACAATTGCAAATGCCCAATTGATTGTGATCATCATCGTTTTCAAAGACAAACTGCCACCACCAATACAACCGAAACTCAAAAATCATTCATGCCAATGGGTCTATACAATTTCAAAGACGTGATACTCCTCTCGTACACTCTTTCAAGTTTCCACTGGTCGGTATGGGGACAACATTACATTCAATCGTTAGGGAATAACGTAACAAAAAATACATAGAACAGGAGACAAAACTCCATTTTCACAAGACAAGACAAGACAAATCAAATCAAATCAAATACAATTTTTCATTCATTTATGCAATCACACATAACTATATAAATGTTTACTAACTTTTAATCTAATCTAATCAACCTACACTGTGTCCTTGTTGTAGGATTCTTCTTCTAATTGACATTACTAAAATATTTTTGTGGACAACCAAACCGTATTACTTGCCCATAATGAAACGTTACCCGGCATCAAGACGAGATTAAAAAATTAAAACACGGAGGAAAATCCTCAAAAGGATAAATTATAAAAGTAAATATAGTCTAATTAAGATATTTTAAGTAAGTTATTGTTGAAGATAAAGGGATTTACTAATGGTAAGATCAGCAGAGTGTCAGCAAGACAAGATATATTCGAATGAAAGTATGTTCTATTTGTATTTGTGGGGATGGGATGGGGAAGAGCAGTTGATTTTGCTCTTGTAAGATGTAAAGAATTAAACACTAACAAGTAAGATTAAAAAAAAAAAATAACAAACAAGAGTCATTTTTGGCGTTATTTGTTTGTTTTGTTTTTTTTTGGGTTTAATTATCAAACAGTTTATAGACGAATTAGACGTCGAAAGGGTTAACCAGACCCTTAATTTTGAGACTAGTGATTGTAAAATCACTGGTAGTTGTGATATTTTTACAACAAAACCAGTTGCTTCAGATAAAAAACTTTACAAAACTATTGATAACCATTTAAACGTTCTTTTACAAGAAAATGAAAGTTATAATGCTGTGATGCAGCAAAGGCAGACAGATGTAGATAATAATGGGTTGTTATCGCCTGCTCTTTCTAATCAGAATGGTAGCAATGGTACGAATACAGATTTGAATACAACCGTTGCAAATGGTAGTAATAGTAATAACAATGGTAATAATAATCAAAGAGATTATAATTCATTTTGGGAACAAAAAAGAAGAATGTCAATAGGAGATAATGATAATCAACAACATTACGGTGGTTCTCCACTTTCGATAAAGAGTAATAAATTAAACGATCAGAATTTAAAAGAATTAGTATCAGATAATGAATACTTCAGTTCCTCTTCTATTGAATCTTTTTCAAATAATTTAGAAGCAAAATCAAGAAGAACCAGTAGTACTAGCAACAATAACAATAACAGCAACAACGATAATTATAATAATATTAATATTAGTACTAGTAATAATAATAATTTTAACAGTAATAATAGCAGTAATAATAATTCAACAAATAAATTTAAAGTATCAAAATCACAAATTATGAGAAGAAGATCTTCTTTGAATAATGATACAAATAATAAATTAAATATTGGTCCATTTGGTCCAATCAATGAAACTGCTAGTAGAAGAACATTTGCATATTTAATTGCAATTTTAAATGCATCATATCCTGATCATGATTTTTCTTCATTGGAACCAACAGATTTTGTAAAAAGTTCTTTAAAAGGTCTAATATCAAAATTTGAAAATTCTTTATATTCATTAGGTAAAAAACCAGAAGAATGGATGTGGGAAATTATTAGTTCACATATGGATTTATCAGATTGTGTAATATACAGATATGATCCAAATAAATCCTTTTTAGATGATGAACCAGGTTATTTATGGAGTCTGAATTGGTTCATCTTCAATAAAAAAAGGAAAAGAGTAGCATATTTATATTTATATGCATTAAGAATTCAACCCCAACCAGCAGATATCAATAAAGATACTTTACCAATAACCTCCAGAAGAAAATTTACAATTGATCATGAAACAAATCAATTTGAAGGAGAATATGATTTGGTTTATGATGATAACGCCATTGAAGATGATTCAGATTCTGAAGCTGTTATAAACTAGATGTTTTAAAAAAAAATTATTTCCACCATCATATTTTTAAATAGGAAATAATATTTCAAAGTTTGACTTGAATCAATATTAACTATAGGAAGAAAATATTTTTTTATGAATCATTTTCCTATTTTCCTAAGTCTCCATTCCTTTAAATTTTTTTTCTTCATTTTCTTCGTTAGTATAATTTTTTTTTTTCTGAATTTTACGCTATTTGATTTTTTTAGATAGGTCTTTTTTTTCTTTTCTATGACCATGTAGCTCGGTCTCTGTACTGAGCAAAATATGATTACATTTATGTCTATAATAACTAGATTGTATGATCTTTTATCTGATTTTCTTTTTTTCTCTTTTTACTAATAATTCCAATAATGATAGTAATGTCTTCATTGGCAACTATAAAAATATTACACTCATATTCTTATTCAATAATACCCTAATAATAACAATAAGGACCAAACGAATTAATAAATTAATAAATAAACTGTATAATTACATATTTCCCCATTTAATACACCATGCATGGTTAAACATACATGCATTGTAATTAAAATGTCTTCTATTTTCTGTTTTTTATGTATCTTGAAATGTCTCTCTTAATAGTACATTGATAATATTATATACATTAGAATACCAATATATAAACTATATGAGAGGTAGAAAACTAGAATCGTTTGGGTATGTTACCAATTGTAATGGTTTTCATGAATGTATAATCTTCCACCCCATATGATGAACCTTCTCTACCAAAACCTGATTGATCGATACCACCAAATGGAATAGCAGCATCAGAGAATATACCTGTATTACAAGAAACCATACCTGCTTGTAATGCTTCAGATACTTCATAGATGGTATTGATATTATTAGAAAATACGTAAGAAGCTAGACCATATTCTGTATCATTAGCATATTGAATTACTTCATCAATGGTGTCGAAGGAAAAAATTGGACATACTGGACCAAATATTTCCTCTTTTGCAGATTTAGCATTGACAGGAACGTGTGATAAAATATAAGGGGCGTAGAAAGTAGGACCTAGTTCTGGTAATGGTCCACCTTTGACAACAATCTTAGAACCTTTTTCAATTGCATCTTGCACATGTTCTTCAACTTTTTTCACTGACTCAACATTTATTAAACAACCGTGAGTAGTACCTTCAGCTAATCCCTTACCAATAACAAATTGGTTAACTTTTTCAGCTAAAAGTTCTGAAAACTTATCAATTATGCTTGATTGTACATATAATCTATTTGCACAAACACAAGTTTGACCTAATCCTCTGAATTTTGATGCAATAGCTTGTTCAACAGCATTTTCTAAATCAGCATCTTCAAATACGATGAATGGAGCATTACCACCTAATTCCAACGATAACTTCTTTAATGTTGAAGATGATTGTTTCATTAATAATCTACCAACCCTTGTTGAACCAGTAAATGATACTTTTTTAATTTTTTTTGATTCACAGAATTGTAAACCAATTTCTGGTGTTCTCTTATGTGATAATACAACATTAACTGCACCTACAGGGAAGCCAGCTTTTTCAATTAGATAAGCCAATGCCAAAGCAGACAAAGGAGTTTGAGAATCTGGTTTGATTACAACAGTACAACCTACAGCTAATGCAGGAGCCATTTTTCTTGAAATCATTGCACTTGGAAAATTCCAAGGACAAATTAATCCACAAACACCAATTGGTTGTCTTATTGTATGTACTCTATTTGTAGAAGTTGAAGTTTGAATTGTACTACCATATAGTCTTGGAACTTCTTCAGCAAACCATTCAAAATAAGAGGCAGCATATTTTATTTCACCAGTAGCTTCACTTAATGATTTCCCATTTTCCCAAGATAATATTTTAGCTAAATCATCAATATTGGCTAACATTAAATCATATATGTTTCTTAGCCAAGTAGATCTCTGTCTTGTTGTAGTATTTTTATATGATTTAAAACTAGTAAATGCAGCATCAATGGCAGAATCTACTGTAGAACTATCTTGCTCAGGTAGTTGAGCAATAATTTCACCAGTAGCAGGATCAGTTACATCAAAATATTCATCACTTTTTGTAATCCATTCACCATTTATATACCCACCTCCCCTAATCAATTCAGGGTTCTTCAATTCAATAGCTTGATACTTCTTACTACTAGTCATTATAATTGCTTTTCTATCTATTTGTTATGGTAACACGTATTAATATTACTGGTTTTTTACTTTACATATATATATGTTAAGCTTCCTTCGTGATATGCAAAAGAGAGCACAATAATAGGGTGTTCTTTATAGCACTTATATAGCAATAGATATTATCATATTTGCTCAGCACACTCCTCATTAGATCCCTTGTTTCGATTGTTTTAAGTTGATAGAATGACTAAGTTGGTTAATTTGACTAAAGCGGACTAATTAGCTCGATGCAACCAATCACACTAATCAAAATTCCAATTATTTGTTGCAACAACGACCAACAATTCCTTAGGAATTGTTGGTGATTAAAGGTTGATAGCTAGCTTATCAGCTATGTTGTTTAATCAACAAACAAGGGTGTGGCTAGTGGTTCACTGGTAGACCATGTTGTTGTTGGTATTGTTATTATTTTTTGTTAGTATTATTATTATTATTTATTATTATTATTTATTATTATTATTATTATTACTAGTGGTGTTATTATCGGTACTAGTAACAGTAATGCTATTTAGTTGGTATATAATTAATACTTGAAGAATGATTGGATTTGGATAATTCACCACATGACAGATATGGTATAGAGAATTTTTTGAGAATGAATGGATATTGTTACTAAGGTAGATTTATTGTGTTTGTTTCCCAACTGGAAACAAAATAAAATATTCACCTTTATTATATTGGTAAAAAGTAATTAAGACATGCTTAATTTCAATGCATTTACTCTATCAGGAAGTTATGATATTACTATTAGTAGTAGTTCTTGTAGTACTATTGTTGTTGTGGCTGTGATGTGGTATTAGTTTGTGTATTTTGTTGTGCTGAACTATTGTTTGTATTGTTATTATCTAAATATGTATACCTTCTAAAATCTAACTCCATATCTGGACCAACATCATCATTAGCTGAATCTTGTCTTGTTACCACTTTAGTTGGTCTTTCTAAAATATCTGGGGAATCTGAGTCGACTTCCATCACTAATGGTGGTGGTGGTAAATACTCTGATTTATCGTTATGATGGAATTCACCACGTTCATCATAGTAACCAAGATCTTCGATATTTGCCTCTTCTGTGTATTTTGGAACATAATCAACAACAGCAGCAGGTGTTGTGGCACTGTTATAATCTCTTTCTGATTGTCTGTATGTAGGTGGAGTAAACCACGAAGTACCTCTGATTGGAGCTCTACCCATCATAGTTCTCCTCCTATTAACTCTTAATGTACATAATAATGTAGCAATTAAAAATAGGATGAAGATGACAAATAATATCCATCTACCCCAGTTCCAAGATCCCGATGACCAGGAATCTTCACTAGTAGTATTGTCAGCTCTGACATAGAGGTACTTCAAGACCTTCGAACTATCTGATAACAATGTATCTGTTTGTACTTCTTTGGAGATATACATGTTCTCTCTCTTAATCTTGCTTGCGCCACTCTTATTTCTTTTAGAAAACCAAGTGAAAAAATTATCTTCTTTATGAAAATAAAATATAAACTGATAGATATTTCAAGACAAATCTAATATAAAATTGTAATACTCAAATTATAAAACTGTCCTTGTTACTTCCCTTCTTTTATACAGTTAAAAACAAAAACATTCAAGCTTACAAATGTAACTGATAATCTTCTTAAAGGATAGAAATCTTAAAATTTCATTTTACTTATCCTGCATGCAGGCTGAAAAAAAAATGCACCGCAAGTGAGAAAAGTGAAAAATTGGGTGATGAGCTTAAAAATACCATATGGTAAAACAATGGATTAGAACACAATGGTTGTTACAGAAGATGTGCATGTGTGTGTCAATTGATGAGATAGTATGTTGGTAAAGATATGTGGGGTTTTTCTTATAAGTAGATTGATTCAATACTTATTGATTTTTCTATCACCAGCTACTCAATTCGATAATTCGACAGAATTGTTATTGAAAACTTTATCAGTTAAAGATGAAGTGATTAATAGTTTTTGGAATGTTAATTTATGGAACAAACTGTTACCATGGGATTCTGTGTTTTTCATTAAGTCTATGGCTTCCACATCAATTTTAAAATATGAAAATGAATATGCATTTTCTGAATTATGGGTTAATTTTGTAAGATTTTTCACAAAAAATCTTGATCAATATGATGATTACTATTTATATCAAGTATTGAAAACTGGGATATTATTAGAAAATTTGATATATTTCATATCAGTGATAATATTATATTATTTAACTGCATTAACTTTTAATAAAAATATTGGGAGATCCAAAGATTTTTCTTATCAAATTGCTAAAAAAACTGCATTACTTTTCATTTTCTCAAGTGCATCAGGTTTCATAACAGGAATATATTCAGAGCCATTGTCATTCATGTTGACATTTTTAGGGATATTAGCTCGTGAGATTTCTATTCAAGTGGAAATTCCATATAAAGTAAATTTTAAATGGTGTTTTTGGCCATTGTATACTATAATCTCAACACTTTGTTTTAGTTTAGCAACTATTAATAGATCCAACTGTATCTTGTTAGGATTATATTACATTTTTGATTTGATTCAATTGATTACGGTTAAAGAATATAAAAAATGCTTCTTTTTCCCATTATTATCAGGATTTTTAATGTTTCTTTCATTCATTTATACACAATATTATATTCCATATAATAGATTTTGCCCTGAAAGAGGTGAATGGTGTAATACACAAATAGTGGATTTTTTACCCATCACAACAACAACTTTTTATTCGTACCTACAGTCTAATTATTGGAATGTTGGATTTTTAAAATATTGGACTCTAAATAATATACCAAATTTCTTATTTGCCATTCCAAATTTAATAATGATAAGTTATTCAACAGTATATTTTACAAAAATATATCCATGCTATCACTTGACACCATTAATATGGATTACAAGATTATTGATAGTAATATTATTATTTTTTGCACATGTACAAATTATTAATAGGGTTTCATCATTTATACCATTACATTTATGGTATATATCAGATAAATTAGTTAAAATTAATTATAAGACTAATAGAACAAATAGCATTGAAAAAAAAACAGACGGTGATAAGACAATAAACATTAATATAGAATCAAAAAACAATGATGCCATAATTAAATTTTATATATATTGGATTTTACTATGGATTCCATTACAAACCATATTGTTTGCATGCTTTTTACCACCAGCATGAGAATATTTAAACAAATAGATAAATAGATAAATAGATAGATAAATATGTCGTATTATTATTAATTTTTTTCTCTATTCCAAATAAATACTATACCTGTATACACATATATATAGATAGATATATAGCGATATATATAGATGTATGTATAATAAAAGAAAATGGTTATTTTATGGAATAAAAGGGTTATTATTTGTTTAATTCTTTTGCTTTTTCAAATTCTTCTTTGAATTTATCAGCATTTTCTTTACTACCGAATCTGATAGCAAAAGTGAAAGCTTCTGGGCCACCTTCAGCAATATCAGCTGTACAAGTATAGACCCAAGATCTATCGGAACCGACATTTGCCTTTAATTCATATTCTGGAGAAATGATATGGTTAGCACAAATTTTTAAAGTTTTATCTCTTCTCATTAGTAATCTTACCTTTTTAGTTTCTTTGTTTTGTAAAAATTTACAGTCACCTGTACCTCTTTCTTTCCATTCTTTAGCTTCACCATCGAATCTAAATAATTTAGCTCTAACTTTATATAAAGTTTCTTCATCTTCTTCTAATGTTTTAACAGCAACTTTTTCTAAATGAACAATAGGTTCAAAATGGACATCTGGAGATTCTGGTTCTTCTTCACCAGCAGCATCTTTCTTCTTATCGTCACCGGCAGCTTCTTTACCTTCTTCTTCAGCATCTTTCTCCTCAGTCTTCTTAGTTTCAGCTTTTTTACCACCGAACATGGAAAATACAGCAGAGCTTGGTGGTTTAGCAGCGGAGTCTGCTTTAACTTCTTCGACAGGTTTGGTAGAATCAGACATTATTCTTACAGATACAGGTATTCACAAAGTTTCCCTTTACACTCTATCCCCATTCCAAACCACAAACCACAAAACACAAAACACAAAATAGATCTATCATCAATTTATCTATCATCTTTATTTCTTAAATTCTTTTTCATCGTAACAACTTTTACGCCAAAAAAAAAATAAAAAAATATTTATATTCATTCCGTGTCGAATGATGAGGAAATTATTATTAATTTACTATGGCCATACTACCAACAACGACACCAATACAATTAGTAACTGACTAGTCTAAGTCCTACAATATATATATATATGGTTGCTGAACGTGTATGAATTTAATTTATTAATTGTTTGTAAATTTTTATTTAGGCTGAAGTGGTTTTTTTCATAAGAGTGAGAACATAAAGCGTCAGGATGAGAGAGTGCCAACTTAACGAAAAATGTGACCTGTGAACCTCAAAACGACAGAACAGAAATGGATATTCCCAACAATAAGGAGTTTACTTTAACTGTAGTAGGTGATCAAAAACGGTTTTGAGGTTAGTGGCTTTTTAATTCCTTGCCCAAGTGCAAGGATCATATTGCCTTCTTTGTCGTTGCTTTTTTAAGGGAACAACATTTTGATATACGTTATCACTTGTATTGTATTAGCTGCAAATTAAGCTGTAATATGAACCTGGAAATGTATACGCACTTGTTTTTATTATAATATATATATATATATTATATAAATAGTAGAATAAATTAATTAATAATATATTTCAGAACAATCGATAACAGAACAGACACGAGTAAATGGCCAATAATACCAATAATAATAATAATAATAATAATAGTATTAATAGTCATGAGTGAAACTGTTGACCCAATAGCCACAATAGTCAGTGATAATAATAATAATCTAAAAAAAGATGAAACTAAAGTCAAACGTCATCATAGGAGGATGTCCTCATTAAATGAGTTTTTTGACCCATTTTCTAATGCAGAAATTTATTATGGACCTACTGTTGATCCAAACAAACCAACTAATCCTGTCGGTAGTACAAGTATCACTTCCAAAAATGTGATAAAACCTTTAAATGTTCCAAGTAAAACACCAAAATTAAATAGAACAAGAACGATGAGTGTAATGGATCGTGTGTCAGACTTTAAGAAGAATTTAATTAAATATAATCTTACAGAAAACAGAACAAAAACTGATGCAGATACAGCCCATGAAAAGGAAGCAGAAGCTGAAAGTTATAATAATAATAATAATAATATTATTACCAATAATGAAATGGATAAAGAATTTAGCCAGTTCTCCCATATTTTACGTAGAAGAGGTTCAGAAGATGATATTATCATAAGTAGTCAAGGTAGCCGTAAACTGTTTATAGAAAATGTTGATAAAACTTTAAATGAATTGTTAGCAAACGAAGATACAGATAGTAATTACCAAATTACAATAGAGGATAGAGGTCCAAAAGTTATTAAGGTTGGTACAGCAAATTCATTTGGTTACCAAAAAATTAACGTTAGAGGTACCTATATGATATCAAATTTATTACAAGAATTAACAATCGCAAAAAGTTTTGGTAGACATCAAATATTTCTAGATGAAGCAAGACTTAATGAAAATCCAGTTAATAGATTATCCAGATTAATATCAAACCAATTTTGGAACTCCTTAACAAGAAAAATCGATCTAAGTTCAATTGGTGAAATTGCAAGTGACTCAAAAATTAAATCACCTGGTGCTCAAAATCCAAGAATTTATATTCCATATGATTGTGACGATCAATATGAGTTTTTCATTCAAGCATCACAAATGAATCCTTCATTGAAATTAGAAGTGGAATATTTACCGAAAGATATAACTCCAGAATATGTAAAATCTTTAAATGAAACACCAGGCCTGTTAGCTTTAGCAATGCAAGAACATTTCGATCCATCTACCGGTGAAAAAACATTATGTGGTTATCCATATGTCGTGCCTGGTGGTAGATTTAATGAACTATATGGTTGGGATTCTTATTTGATGACTTTAGGTTTGTTGGAAACTAGCAAAGTTGATGTTGCGAAAGGAATGGTCGAGCATTTTATTTTTGAGATCAATCATTATGGTAAAATTTTAAACGCAAATAGAACATATTATCTTTGTAGATCACAACCACCCTTTTTAACTGATATGGCATTGATTGTATTTAATAAAATTGGTGGTGATTCGAATTCAAATGCAATAAAGTTTTTGAAGAGATCATTTAAAGCAGCCATTAAAGAATATAAATCTGTTTGGACTTCAATTCCTAGGTTGGACCCTGAAACAGGATTATCGTGCTACCATCCGGATGGTGTTGGTATACCACCAGAAACTGAACCAGGACATTTTGACACGATTTTAACTCCATGCGCAATGAAATATAACGTTACTTTAGCAGAGTTCAGAGTTCTCTATAATGATGAGAAAGTGCATGAACCTGCTTTAGATGAATTTTTCTTACATGATCGTGGTGTTAGAGAATCTGGCCATGATACTACATATAGACTAGAAGGAATTTGTGCTTATCTGGCAACTATTGATTTGAATTCACTGTTGTATAAATATGAAATTGATATTGCAAATATTATTGAAAAATATTTTGACGATTCATATAAAGATGCTGACGATGGAACTATAACAACGTCCTCTCATTGGAGAAAACTTGCAGAAATTAGAAAAGAACGGATTACAAAATATCTTTGGGATGATGAAACAGGATTCTTTTTTGACTATAATGTAAAATTAAAAAAACGAACTTCATATGAATCAGCAACAACATTTTGGGCCCTTTGGGCAGGGTTGGCAACCGATGAGCAGGCAAAAATCATGGTGGAAAAAGCCTTACCAAAATTAGAAGTTTTAGGAGGTTTGGTAGCTTGTACTGAAGGGTCTAGGGGACCTATTAGTGTTAATAGACCCTCGAGACAATGGGATTATCCATATGGCTGGGCACCTCATCAAATATTTGCTTGGGATGGATTAAGTCACTACGGTTATAAAGGAGTTGCAACACGTTTAGCATATAGATGGCTCTATATGATGACAAAAGCATTTGTCGATTATAATGGTATTGTCGTAGAAAAATATGACGTTACCAGAGGCACTGATCCTCATAGAGTAGAGGCAGAATATGGTAATCAGGGTGCTGACTTTAAAGGAGTGGCAACTGAAGGGTTTGGTTGGGTAAACTCTAGTTATATTATAGGTTTAAAGTATATGAATAATCATGCACGAAGGGCATTGGGTGCCTGTATACCGCCATTACCTTTTTTCCATAGATTAAAGGAAAATGAGAAAGCACTATATAGTTTATAATCTAATAAATATGTGGTCAAACATCAAAATTAGATAACTTAAATTATTTGGAATTGATGCCACAAAGTTGACCATAAATAATATTTTATAATACACAAAATAATTATTACTTGTATTTTTTTGTACAAAAACGAAAATTTCACTATCAAAGTAGATGAGTGATGATTATATTTGGGCTAGCGTATGGACAGCCGAATTAAGACTCAAACAAAATATGAAATATTCCCATAACCTACCTAATCATAATCTCGCGCCATATCCCGTGTCCCCTCCCCCTTCAGGCAGTTTGCTCCTATAAATAAAAATTCCAACAAAAACCTTGTATTTGAAGCGAGTTTATCGATTCGGAAAGACAATATATGTAATATTATATAAATTATAAATATTACTAAAAGTATAAAATGATAAAGAAAATATAAATTAATATTAAGAAATATCACGTGAATGAGTAAGACATTAAAAGAAGTTTGAATACCCTACATGAACTTTTATTGTCATTGGTAACAGTCTAAATTTAATAAATATTAATATAGTTATTGTCATTATCATGAAATTAAAGTACGGTTTACACTTTGATATATTCGAGCTCAAGGGAAAATTGTTTATTTTTTGTGTCTGAAATTTGTAAGACAAATTCATTTTGTGGATTAATAACATTCAAATTATGTTGAGTGTTTAACAAAAAAATTTGCTTGATAATAACTATTTTTGTGTATCATAATATGAACAAGAATAGATAACAGCCATATCTTATATGACAGTATATAGAAATTATAGAATAAGTTATTTTAAAATTTTACTTCAAATTTAGATTTAGTTACTATTTTATTACATTAAAAGGTTTTATAGAGAAAGCAAGATTTCAAACTAAAAAAGTTAATTTATATATTAATTTTATTCACTATTAGAACTGACTCATATAAATATAACTATAAAGTACAAACACGATACCACTCGTCCCTTTACATAGTTATTTGATTATCTTTTATTTTCCAAAAATTCTGTCTGTTACCTATCAATTTCCTTCTTTATCCAAATCGACCTATTATCACCTCAGTTTGACATTTTACTTCCAAAATCAAAAAATAAAAAAGGTTAAGTAGGAGGTACGTACAAAAAAATTAGTTAGATTTTATTTAGTAAGATTGTGGTTACAGAAATAAAACAAAATAGATAATATCTAGGTTTAGAAGTACTCTACAATAAAATGCCATCATTACCTTGTTTAGCTGATGTTTGTATGTTTCCTGTTGGAACCGAGGGGGTTAGTGGGTCAGATTTTGTCACGATGATAACGTTAAAAATACAAGAGAGTGGTCTAAAAACTACTTTACATAGTGCCGGTACAACAATTGAAGGACCATGGGATGAAGTTTTATCATTAATCGGTGAGCTACATGAATACGCACACTCCAAAGGATTCTTGAGAATTCACTCTCATGTGAGAATGGGGACAGTAAAGGATATAGGAGATGCTGCTAATCCCGTAATCGATACCGCTATATAGAGGAATAAAATAAGTGGGTAATATTAGTTAGATACTATTAATATACTTAATTAAAAGTGAATATTTATTCTTTGAAATACATGTAAAAATATGTTTTAAATATATTTAATGACAAATACCTTTAGGTTATTTTTTTGAACCTAACTTCAGGATATTATAATTATTTTTATGTCTAGTTAATGCACTTCCTGAGAAAAGCAAATCTTTTGATTTCCTGTCTCAAGAAGTTGCAAACATATCTACTGCTATATTTACTACCGATATTAGTACTTCTACACCAACAAGAATAATAACTATGAATTCTAAATATTCTTCATGGGAATGACCCAGTTGTTCTTTTAACATTTGTAGAAGATCAGAGATAACTTCTAGTCGTTGATTTAAAAGCGTCACACGTTGGTTGATTTCTAAATAACCTCTCATTGCATGATAAATTGGTTCTAATTGAGGCTCTGACCACATGATCTCAGGAGAATCTAAAATAGAACCATGAAGATTAATATTTATTCTTAAAATAAAAAGTTCACCAATACTTTTCATTATATCTTCTTTACTCATCGACACTTTACCACTGGATGCAATTTCTTGAGGGATATCTTGTGTGTCTTCTATGGTGTTATCCAATAACTCCTCAAATAACGATATTTTAACACTCTGTGCTAATGCATGCGAAATGGATAATTTTATCATATAGTTTGAGCCATCCCTTAGTGTGATAAAATCATTATAAATTCTTGGTTGATAACTTTGTGTCACGTAATAATTAAATTCTTCAACTTGAACATCTTCTTCAGCCAATTTTTCTTTTTCAAATTTCTCTATGTCATTTAAGAATGCTTTCTCTTCTCTTTCGGTGAAACCCCACATAACGACAACTCCATACTCAAAGATAAACAAATCCGGCTGTTTATCACTCACATTGATTTCCCCACCTTCATCATCCAGTCGTATTACATCCTCATGCTCAAATCTTTTGTCACCACGCCAATCATTGTATATAAATGGAGTATATAAACATTCATCGAATAATTTTGGATGGGTATGATGCAGTTTTTTGGAGTCTTTCAACCATCTGATAAGTCCCCTCATATTATAACTACTTGCAGAACAATAAGCTGTCGCCCTAGGTAACAAATGTCTATGAGCTTTACCCAATTTTTCAGCATCTTTCCTTGCATTTTTATCAGTGATTCTATTTACCTGGGAATAGACATCTTGTTCATGCAACTCAAGGAAACTATCTGATCTCATTTGGAATGGCTCCTCAGGCAAAAGCTTTAACTTTTGGGCAGTACGTGATGTTCTTTGTGCACCTGCCCGTACCTGTTTCAACATGGAATTCTTTGTATCATTAGTATCGTTGCCTTTATCCTTTTTATCCGACAGCATTGATCGGTTCTTTATAGAAGGATAATTTATAGTTTCATTATCATTTTTGGGAATATATTTAGTAGATGCTTTACTAACACCATCTGTTGAATCTTGACTATTAAGAAGAGGTCTATCTTCCTGTAATTTTTGATCAGTAGCCATTTTCTAAACTTACTCAAGAAGCAATTAACTGATATTGTTGGGGCAAAAAAAAATTTTTGA
This sequence comes from Vanderwaltozyma yarrowii, assembly GCA_030568135.1. Taxonomy (NCBI): domain Eukaryota; kingdom Fungi; phylum Ascomycota; class Saccharomycetes; order Saccharomycetales; family Saccharomycetaceae; genus Vanderwaltozyma; species Vanderwaltozyma yarrowii. Next base: position 84,850 of record JAJLTL010000038.1, read on the forward strand.
ACCCAGTTCCTGAATATAAAAATAATTGACAAAATAAGCAAAGATATTCATATATTTTAAATGTCTTGTTGAAATATCTATAAATAATAGCTATGCCATCAAAATGAAGTATATATAAAAGTACTTAATTTTTCCCTTGTTTTGTTTCACTCACAAAATTATTGTCTAAACAAGGTAGTTGAAATTTAATATTTAAATTATTAAGTCCTTTAAAATGAAAAACTTTGTCTGAGAGAAAGAAAAAAAAATATTTGAAATTAAATAAATTTGAAATTGAAATATAAAACGGAACAGATTATTTATAAATATAGACTATGAATATTACTAATTGTTAATAGAGATCGACCATAATAACGTGTATAGGTGGTTGAGATGTCTGATAATGAATTAAAGCGTAAAGTAGATAGCTTAAAGGAGGAAAATGAAACTTTAGCTTTAGGTATTCAAAGAACCAGACTGTCAATAAAAAGATTGAAGTTAGAATACAGTGTTCTTCTAGAAAGACTAGAATCGAGGGTTGAATTAGATCCTGAATTAAGTTACGAGAATCCTCTACCAACTCTTGAGACATTTAAGAAGGAATTATTGGCTAAACCTCTAAAAAAATCCAAGAGTAAGACACAAAAGGCAAAGGATAGAGATCCAAATTTACCTAAAAGACCCACTAATGCTTATTTACTTTTTTGTGAAATGAATAAAGAAAAGATCAGACAAGCTGGTACTCAGGATGTTACAAAAGGTTTGGCAGAAGCATGGAAAATTCTAAGTGAAGAGGATAGAAAGCCATTCTATAAACTATATAGCGATGATAGAGAAAGATATAAGAAAGAAATGGCTGCTTACACAAAAAATAATGATAAGAATTCTAATGGCACAAATGCTGGAAATGATAATGATGTTGAAAGCGTGCTTTCTCGAAATATAAAAGGAGCTAGTAAGGAAGAAATAGATATAGACATTGATGATGATGATGATGATGATGAGGATGATGATGAAGATGATGACAATGACGAAGAGGACAATGATGATAATGCTGAAGAAGAGGAAGAGGAACAGGAGCAGGATCATGAAACACAACAGGAAGAGTATACTGAAACTGAAACAGTTGAAGAAGGTCAACAATCTGATGAAGAATCTGATGAACTAGAACAAGATAAGGAAGAGGAAAAAGAAGCTGACGAACAACAAGAAAACGATGTTGGTACCCAACAAGAAGACGGCAAAGAAGAAGAAGGCAATGATGAGAAAGAAGATGGAGATAATGAAGGAGTTACTGATGTCCCAACAAGTGACCTATAGAGAATATTCATAGAATATATTTCAGCAATTAATACTACTGGTATTTTATATTTATAATTCGATAAATAGTGTAATATAATAAAAAATTAAATAATTAATAGATATACCTATGTTATATTATTGTTATGTACATACTGTAACCATAATTTTAAGGTTATTAGGTTCTCCTTTGTTTATTTTTTCTTTGATAATAACCATTATCATCTCTTT
>JAJLTL010000039.1:0-85857 GCA_030568135.1 Vanderwaltozyma yarrowii
TTGTGTTGCACCACGTTGTACATTGTCTCCATTTTATATGCTTCATCCGCATCCACTTCAGCTTCAGCTTCCCCGCCACTGCTCATCGACCCCAGCTGCTGTGTTAGGTTCCCTAGTTGTTCTAAGAGTAGATCAGTTTCTTCTTTAACATGCTTAGCATTGATCAAAGATTCTCTACTAGTTGCTAGAACAGCTCTTTTTTCATTTAGTTCTCTATATAAATTTTCAAATATTTTCTTATTTGAATCAATTTCATCTTTATATTCAACATTTATATTATTAACCAATAAATTGATATCCTCTAAAATTTTATTTGCACTAATTGTTGCCTCTCCACCTACATCCTTAACATCAACCTTTTTGTTTGGGCTTTTTGGTTCTTCACTTGTTCCATCGTCACCTACACCAAAATCAAATGCTCTTAATCCATACTTGTTTGGAATCATAACATCAGCTCCATAATCGGTTAAAGTTTCGACTAAAGTATTACAACCTAATCTTGAAGCAATATTTAAACAGGTATCACCATTGTCATCAACCGCATTCAACATATTAGTAATAATCCACTTCAAATCCAAATTTAACAGATTAGAATTGTTACCACTCACCACCCAACCCATCAACACATCTAAATAATACTTAGAAACTATAGAATACCCTGATTGCCCAGATGCAATCGCTATATGATGGAATATAGTCCTATTTTTGTTATCAATCAACAATAAACATGGCGCTAAGTAATATAAAAGTTTCTCAAACGTACCATGTTCATAACTATTGATACATTTAACAGCTTTTACCAAAGCGGACTCTCCGTTATCATCTCCAATACATACATCTGCCCCATTATCCACTAACTCTTTTACCAGCTCAACATTGGCCACTGATGCCAACCAATGCAATGGTGTATTACCATTATCATCCACTTTAAAATTAAAGTTCAAAGGAATGCCTGGAAACATTGTTTCGAGCTTTTCGACAACAGTCTTAAAATCACTACTTTCATTTTCATTTGGCGCTAATATTCTTTGTAAAAAGGTTTCCAACTTAACCCTTTCACCATCATTTGTTGGTAACTTACCAACTTTAGCTTTTTCTAATTTTAACTGTGTTGGTGTCAACTTACCATTACTAGTAGTATCTTCATTATCGTCCATCTTAAAATCAAACATACTAATAAACTGTTCTTGAATTCCAAAATGCTTCATAAATTCAACCGCCTTACCCTCAGTGATCCATTTGAACCCATCAGAATCGGTATCACTTGTGATATCATACTTAGAAATAATTGCATCATCATTGACATTATCACCTTCCTCATCTTCGTATCTCAACAACTGTAAAAAAGGCTTCAACAAATAATAACCTGACTCGACATTTTTTTCCAAAACAATTTGGTGTTCTTTATAATAACCGGTAAAACTAACAATCGTCATCTTCAATAACTTTTCTGCTCGAATATGATACTTTTGATTGCTCTTAGATGATAAAAATACAAGTAAATCTCTTATAAACACTCACTATTTACACCTAATTAAAAATACTCTTAAATCATCATAATTACTTAAAACTAGTAAACTAAAAAAATGCATATATTGTTCGTATTTAACGATATATGCTACCTAATTAGGATATTAATGGTAAGATCCAGTAAAAACAGCTATTATACTTGGATTTTTAATCAAAAAATAACAAAACTATTGCTTGGAATCCTTGATAACTACATACACATATGTACCCGAATATAAATAATATTACATCAAGAAATTGCACTTAGAACAACTCTAATTTAATAAACCTTCTTTAAATTAAATATGAAACTGATTACCCTACTGTACTATACTTTTCAACAATGACGAAATTCGTCCAAATCTATTACATTCTTAGTAATGGAAAACTATTAAAAACAAGAGTTATAAACAATTGATTACTATTACACAAGCCTTTATTATTTACTATATCTTATATACAGACATAAAGAAGCAACAATTGAACTATTTAACGAAAAAAATGGATTATAATACCAAAGTTATTGAATCTTTAAAAAAAGATGAATTAGACAAAGACGTCACAAGAGTTGATTTCCAACCATGGGGTGTTATTCACGTTGAATACGAAAACAATTTAATTGTTAACTTAGGTAACGAATTGGGTGTTCCAGAAACACAATCATATCCAAAGATTTCTTTCGAATTGAACACTGAACAAGAAATTAAAAATACTGATTTATTCACTTTAGTAATGACCGATCCAGATGCTCCAACTAGAACCAATCCATTATACGGTGAATACTGTCATTATGTGGAAACAGATATTAAGTTAACTGGTAAAAAAACTTTATTAAAAGATGGTAAAGTTATAATGAAATACGTCGGTCCAGGTCCACCAGTTAACACAGGTTTACACAGATACGTTTTCTTATTATACAAGCAACCTGAAAATGTAGATTCAGCTACTTTCACTAAAATTGAAAATAACTTCAACTGGGGTTATGGTACACCAGCTACTGGTGTTCATAAATGGAGTACTGCTAATAAGTTACAATTATTAGCTGCTAATTACTTCTTTGCTGAAAACAAAAATAAAAACTAAAGCGAAAAATGTAACAACAACTGAACTTTATAGAAATATATATAATTTGATACTCGATATATACATATAAATATCCTATCTTATTTAAGTCATCCATAAGCATATACATGAGAATTAACTTAAAAATGAAAAATCCAGTTTTTACCCGCCCGCTGCGCTGCATTTCACACTATAAGTGGCCCTATACTAAATTTAATAAAAACATGTATATTAGATGTCACATACAAAATTGAAAAAAAAAGTACTTCAAAATCTACAAATTAACACTGCAATATATAAATACGACTTGCATAATTATATTTAAGGATTTCTTTTTGTTTCCAGACATTTATATCATCTATTTTTTAATATCTAAAGATCGCAATTTCTCAAAAACCGGTCTCACTTTCTCATCCCACTATAGACTACATTTTTTTGGGAAATTTTAGTAAAAAAAAATTAAAACTTAAAAGTAATTTTATAAAATCATCTCTAGATTATTAATTGATATGATGGTTATATGTATTAAAGGTTGAAAAAACTATACTATAAACTATAAAAATGAAAATTCAAATTTTTTAAAAATTTATAATGGTTGCTAAGAGATTCGAACTCTTGCATCTTACGATACCTGAGTGTTCCCACAGTTTAAATCTGCAGTCAAATAATTTAATACTTGAATCAGGCGCCTTAGACCGCTCGGCCAAACAACCATACAATATAAGGAATTTTAAAAATCACTGTTCTTTTTGTCATTTCAACTTTATTTCGTATATAATTACCTTATTATTGTATTCAATTATATATTGGCCATATATATTAAAGACATAAAAGTTTTATTCCTCTAATTCCTATACTTTAGACGCTTAACTTTGAACATAGTTAGGTTTCTTTACTATTTGGAAAGTAATGTTGCCTTTCCTAATATCCAACTACCAATTATAACCCAAAAAATCTGATATTGGAAAAATTAAACCTAGATTAAGCAATTTAAATAATGTTCTTTTATCATTCAACGAATATATAAATCATTTAAAATAATACCATGATAACCTTAAAATTTATATAATATGAAACATTTATATATGTAAAAAGAACTGTGAAAAAACAGTAATTATTTATGGTTTAAATATACAATTTCATATACTAAATGCATTATCAAACATTAAGTAAAGATTATTATATTAAATGAAAAACAAATTAACAATTAAATTAAGAAATTCAATAGAAACAATTGTATATTTGAATACTTTTTTTAAAAAAAAAATAGTATTTACAAAATTGAATGCGTAATTAACAATTTGCGTTCCCTAAGAATGTTTGTGAAATATAATTTTATAATAATGAAAATAAACACAAAACTATAAATTATATAAAAATAAAAATAACTGAAAAAAATAATCTTAACAAATAAAAAAACAATACTTACAACCCTAAAAACAAGCTTCAAAATGTAACAAAAACAATATGCTAAGCAGTAAATTCATTTGAAAAAAAAACAAATATGCAACAAAAGCTAAAATGTATCTTCAGGAATCTTATACATAAGACGGTTATTAATAAGAAAACATTAAAACCTTCTTTAACATTTAATATCGTAGATTATAAAATCTTTCCTTTATATATATATAACTTTTTAACACTTTTACAAAAAAAGGTTGTTACAATAAAATATTATATAACAAATGATGCTAATAAATTCGTTTTCCTTGAATTCTTATATTTTTTATTTTATTTTTTAGCTAATTATATTTACTACATACTACATGAAGAAAAAACTTCCTTCTATTTTATAAAAACAATGTCCTAGTTGCGGTTTTCATTAAAACGAAAAACCAAATATATTCCTGAATAAGAATATTCTAATTTATAATACAAACAAATATTATCAGTTACTATCGTAACACTCCCTCTTTCTTTAAAACCTTTTCTATCTCTGATGCTAATCTTTTCATCGTTTTAGTTGACCCAGACTTCTTTCTAAATCCTATTACACTACTTTTACCTTCTGAATAAACAACCATTTCAACTATAGTCGATCTTAACGATAAAATGTTCTCACTTGATAATTTACCAGTTATTGTCATAGACTCTTTATTAGATTTTACATCCTTTAAACCGTAATTTTTCCATCCCTTTAATAAGTTACTCAAACCATTAAATAACTGTTTACTATTAACGCTTGAATATAACTTGGTGTCAAAGCTGCCATTATTTACAGGAACTGTTGTTTTAGAAAACTTTCTGAAAAAAGATGGATTTCTCTTTTTATCAGCACTTTTGTCTTCTTTAATAGCTTCTTCATTTCTCACTTTATGCACAACATCATTTAAAGATCCTTCATCTTTCGACTTCCTTTCAATTGATTTTCTTTCAACAACAGGATTTTCTTCTTTTGGAATCATAGACGTATATTCCTTCTTTTCTGAACCTTGATATAAACCAAGACCACCTGATGGTTTGGAACCATTCAATGGTGGTAACTTCGGTAGCTCTACATTTTCTTCCATTTTATCATTAGCCTTTTCGATGAATCTATCTGAAAAATTTAACTTTAAGTTACTAGGTTTCGACGTATTATCGGTATCATCTGTGACATCATACATTCTATCCTCGGTTGAAACTTCATTACTGACTTCCGGCTCTTCATTAACTGCTTCAAATAAAAATTCAGGTTCAGTGTTAATATCTGTATTTTCTTTCCCTTCGACTTCCAAATTAGCTCCTGTTTCATTTAAAATATCAACTAAATTTGTATAGGATTGTTTACTAGAGTATAAGGAAAGAACGGACATTCTTTTATTTGATTCACTAAAATACTTTGATTTTCTAGTAAATTGAGGCACTTGAATATCTGATATTTTTCTTGGTTCAACATCATCATTTAAAGGTTTAATAGCAGTTGCATTCTTAGGTAACATTTGGGTTTCAAAATCTTGATTTGTACCGGATACATTCATTTCCTGCTCTTCTCTCTCTTTTTGTCTCTGTAATTGCATCTGTCTTTTCATCTTAGTATCTTCTTTGGCTGATTGAAGTTCTTTGTTAATATCGAAAGATGATCCTAAAAATTTCGATCTCCTGATAGTTTCTAAAATAACCTTTTGTTTATCTAAGTTTTGACCTTGAGTAACTTCTTCAGATTCTACTTCTTCTACAGGTTTAGAGTAAAAAATACCTGGATCTAATCTGGATACTGGCCTTGTTTGCAAAGAAAAATTTCTTTGATTGATGACATCTTTTGCATCCATAGAAGTATTTTGTTTATTTTCCAGAGGTTCAGATACCGACCTACCATTTAGGATATTTTTTTCCTCAACGTTAATATTAACTTCTTCTTCACCAAAATCATTCTTTAGACCTTCCATATCTTCATCTAACTGTCTTTGAAGATCAATTTCTTGTTGTCTTAAAGCTTCTAACTGAATTAGTTTTCTTTTCTCTTCAGCTTCTCTTTCTCTTTCTTCACGTTCCTTTGTTTCTCTCACTTTACGTTCTAACTCTTCCTTTTCTTTCCTGATTTGTTCAAATTTTTCATGTTCAAATATTTCATCAATTAAAGTAGCAAAATCTGAACTAACTCTTTTGGTTTCTTTCTCTATAAATTCCCAATCATCATCTTCAGCTAATTTTGCATATGTAGATATTAGTTTTGTAGTAATTGAACCACGCTTACCATTTGGCAACATAGATATTCTCTTACTCAATCTCGAGGCTCTTTTGCTAATATTGACATTATTCTCGGCAGTTGGAGCAATACTATAATCCTTTAACATATCTACAGGTATAGGAGGTGCAATAGCATTTTTCTCAATATTTTGAGTAGATAGCCTTTTGTTACGTGATGCTGGTGTAGGAGAGCCATTGTTATTACTAGAATATAATTTTGAAATTCTTTTGTTTGAAGATAAACTCATTGATAATCTTTTAGAAGAGCTTGGTGTGGTATTACTACTAGAAGGTACACTGATAACATCTTTTTCAGTTGCTATTCTATGGAAAGATACCGGCTTTTTATGAGATGAACTAGCGCTAATCATCGAATTTCTATTTCTTCTTCTTTGAGGAGTAGTTTCCTTGCTGCTATTACTATTTTTTGTATTTAGAATAGACTGTCTTTTCTTCAATTGACTATTTTTTAAATTTTCTTGCTCTGTATCAACTTTAAAACGATGTAATAATGCATATAATGTTTTTTCAGCATTTGCACCTGTTTCTTTTAATTTAGCTATTATATCTTCTTGATCTCTACCATGCCATAATACTACTAAATTTTGTAAAATGGATTTATCGATGGCAATGACACCACCGTTATTATCACACAATGGATTTAAATAAGTATCTTCTCTTGGTAAATTTCTAATTGTTTTAGAATCTTTAATATTTGGATATTTTTGTAATAATGGATGTTTTAGAATTTCTCTGGCTTTGATTCTTAATTTTGGATCGACTGTTAGTATTTTAGATAACAAATCTTGCGCTTCTTTTGAAATTTCATCGGTACCAGGCATTTCAAATTCACCTTTTTGTACTTTTAATAATAAGTTTCTAATATTACCATCTTCTTCATCGAATGGTAATCTACCGGTTAATAATGCATATAAAATTACACCACATGACCATACATCAGTTTCTAGACCATGATATGGTAACCCAGAAACGATTTCTGGTGCGGCATAATGTGGAGAACCACATGAAGTTTCTAATAGTCTATCTTCTGTTTCTAAAGCAGCCATACCAAAATCTGCAATTTTTATGTTCAATTTATGATCTAATAAAATATTCTCAGGTTTTAAATCACGATGAACTATACCTAAGGCATGACAATAAGACATACCAATAATAATTTGTCTAAAAAATCTAACACTTTCGTTTTCTGGTAATGGTCCCTTTTCAACTAATAAATTAAATAATTCACCCTTTTCTGCATATTCTAATACCATATATAAATTATTATTAGTCTCCCAAACATCATATAATCTTAAAACATTTGGATGATTCAATAACTTCATTATAATGATTTCTCTTTCAATACCATAAGGTAGAGCATCTGGTGTTGAAGAAACCATTGATGTATTATTGCTATTATTATTCATATTATTAAAGACAGATTTCGATATAATTTTAATTGCTGCCTGTTGATTTGTAGTAGCATTGTATGCTAATTGTACTTTACCAGTACTACCTAAACCCAAAGTCTCACCTAATTTCCATGGGCCAATTGTGTCACCTTTAATAGTGACATTACTTTTATTGCCCATCATCTTCTAATTTTGTATAAAAAAGAGATACGGTATGATTTATAGTTTGCCTTTGAAGTTGTAATATGTTTTATCCAGGATACAACAATGACAAAATTTTTTTCTTAAATGAAATAAAAACGAGTGACTGAAACAAAAATAGATTTGTCTATTAATTTAAAATTTGGTAAATGTTATACTTTTTTTTTATTCCAATTGCATAGAATAAGAATAACTTTGGATAGAAGACTATTAATCTGGATACTCAAGCACTTATATAAAATAGTGTACAGCTTACTAAAGCAAGATATGAAGAAGAAGAAGATACTAGATATAAAAATAAAATTAAGTGATATAATTTGATAAATTATCGATATATAAATTTCAAGAGGTGTGAAATTTCAATTTTTCCAGAAATCTTGAAAAGAAAAACTGACGCGAAAACGCGTAAAAAAGTTTTCGATTTAAAAAATTTAATTTGTTTCCTAATACGGGTATATCGTTTCCCACGTAAATAATTAAGTTACATAAATGATAAAAACAGAACTAATAACAAATATAATAGTAATAGTATATTCAAAATAAGTTTAAATACATTCTAGTTGTGGTTAAAGAAGGATGATACTGTTACTAATTAGCCTCTTCTTTTTTTTTTTTTTTTTGGGTTTAATTTAATTTAATTTAAGTTAATTTTATTTATTAATTTTTCATTCCAGGTATATATATATATTTATTTTTTGGTATGAGGGATGGAGATAGATATATAACTGAAAATCTCTATTTAATGACCACCAATTTGTTCTCTATGAGCTTCAATGATATCATTATCTTCCATATCTAGATCATCAGGAGTTTGATCGGCCCCTAGTCTTAAACCATCATATAAAAATCTTAAAGAATCCATTTCTTTACCTTGTCTTTTAGCAAAAGCTTCCATTAATCTTTTCAATGGAGTTGTTCTCTTGATTTTGAAGAAAATTTCGGATGAACCATCAGAAACTTTTAAGTTAATATGAGTTTCTGTTGAATTAGTGATATCTGGTTTAGTTTCAGGTTTAGTTTCTGTTGGTGATGCAGTTCCGGACATGATTAGTTACGTTGAGTTTATGAGTTTTACTTTTGTTTTCCAAAAATGCTATTAAAATAAAGAGTGAAGACTGTATTAAACCCTTCTTTAATACAATATAATAAAATAAACAAACAAATATAAATTTACATATATATAATTTCGTGAAAATTGTTTAAATTTTTGCCACCAGCAAAATAAATAGAAAATCAATTTTCACGAAATGGAAAAAAACACAACAAAATCTGATCACCTGATACACATTACCACGTGATATAAACTGACCATTTTTTTTTTTGCTTCTTTCTTTCTTTCTTGTCAATGGCAAGAGGTGGTTGGTTATAAGAGTGAGTGTCACTTCACCTTGCAATTAACCACACGAATTGTACAGCATATATGCAACTGCAAGTGCAAGTGAAAGTGAACCTTATTATTATGATATTCACTTTAATAGTAACAAGATTGACACTACACCCCATTGAGGAAATATAGATCTCTCATAATAATAGTAGTAAATAGTAGTTAGTTACTTTCTAACGACCCAAATTACCCTCGCAGATATACATCACGTGCACAACAAAAAAAAACAGTGCCGTTGATCACTTTTTTTCTTTTTCGTATGCTCTTTGGGTTAAAGCAAAATAGAAAAAAAGTATTGAAACTGTGCCGTGGAGGACCCATGCATTACATAACCAAATACAAACCATATATATACGTAACTCCTTTTTAAATTTCCCATTACTCCGTTTAACCAATGAAAAAAGAAGGAAAGCGAAAGAAAGAAGAAAAAATGCCTTTGCTAAACTTCTCTGCTACTGTCTAACGGCCAAATAACGTAACGTAACGTAACGCAACGTAACGCAACGTAACGCAACGTAACGCAACGTAACGCAAATATAACGTAAATGAATTTTTTAGGGTTGTTCGCTCTAGCAGAAAACACTTCTACAGCGATAACCTTACTTACCTATTTTTTTTGTTTGAATTACTTAATCTATGCGGGGACAAACCCTAGAGCCAACCCTCGATTAGCCATGATCAAACTCAAGGTATATCCGCTCTCTTCTCTTCTCTTCTATTCTTATCACACTTAGCCTCTCAGCTCAGCTTGGCGCAGTAGCAAACTGAAAACTATTCGTTCACCGCTCATCCCCTACCGCGGAAACCCTGCACCCTATTGCAGCGATCCGTACAAGTTTCTTCGAAAAGCACAAAAGCAAAAGCACAAAATTCTTCTTAAATAACAGATATACAAAAAATCGTCATCACATGAAATAAAATTAAAATTTAATACCGGCTTCGAAAAATGCAATGTAATAGTAGCCAAAAGGGAAAAGACACTGTGCAAAATATACAAAATATAGTAGTAAATGTTTTTTTTTTCCATCTGGTAGTGCAAAATTGTACCTTAAAAATACTGTTATCATCAATTTCTTAACTAATATAATAATGCTATTTCACTTATAACCTCAAACTGATTGCTTGATTGATTGATTGATTGATTGATTATCAGTAATGGAATTTTGTTATATCCAATATCATCTCATTTGATAGTGAAATAACAAACTTTCACTGCTTCATTACCTTTATTTCCGTCTGATAAGTGAACTTAACTCAACTTGACTTAACTTAACTTAACTTAACTTAACTTAACTTAACTAGTCAGCTTTTTTTGGGTTTTACCCTCTTAATTTATGTCCACTGCGCGTGTTTGTCTGTATCATTATTTTTTCATCTATATATACCTATATATATTTATATATATATATATATTTATGCAAATGTGGATATATTTTTTCATCCATTAGCATAAAATATTTATCAATTGTTTTCTTGAATCCATCCTTACTTTACATATATAAATACTGTTATATTATTTTTGTTTTCTCTATTAATATTAATTACATTTCATACCATTGAAAAATAATAATAATAATAATAATAATAAAAGACTATAACTAATACTAATACTAATACTACTCAAGGCATTATGAAGTTTAATAGTAAAGGTAGTAATAGTAATAACAGTTCGTCTTCTGCATCAAATGTGGATGCATTCCAATTAAATGATATGAAAAAAATTCAAGACAAATCTTCAACTTTTATTACTGATATAAATGAAAATGAAGTAGAATATATTTCAACAGATTTAAATGATGATTACTATAATAATAACCATCAAAATAAATCTACAAATAAATTTAGAAGGTTTGTAGATTCCTTTAAAAAATCAGATAACATAGATACTTCATCAATTCCTGATGAAGAAAAAATAAATACTGATGATTTAACTACTTGTATTTCTCCAAATACACCAAATCAATCAAATAATAAACAAGTTAAAGATGCATTAAAACAAACTATTAAACCAAGACATGTAGTAATGATCTCATTAGGTACTGGTATCGGTACTGGTTTATTGGTTGGTAATGGTACTGCATTAGTTAATGCCGGTCCTGCAGGTTTGGTTATTGGTTACGCTATTATGGGGTCTTGTATTTATTGTATTATTCAAGCTGCTGGTGAAATGGCTGTGGTTTATAGTAATTTGAATGGTGGGTTTAATGCTTACCCATCAATGTTAGTAGAACCAGGTTTCGGTTTCGCTGTCGCTTGGGTTTATTGTCTACAATGGTTAACTGTTTGTCCTTTAGAATTGGTTACTGCTTCATTAACAATTAAATATTGGACAACGAGTGTCAATTCTGATATTTTTGTAGCTATTTTTTACGCTTTGATTATAATAATTAATGTATTCGGTGCTCGTGGTTATGCTGAAGCTGAATTCTTCTTTAATTGTTGTAAAGTTTTAATGATGGCAGGTTTCTTCATTTTAGGTATAATCATTACTGCAGGTGGTGCAGGTAACGATGGTTATATCGGTGGTAAATATTGGCAAGATCCAGGTTCCTTCAGAGGTGATAAACCAATTGATCGTTTTAAAGGTGTTGTTTCAACATTAGTTACTGCTGCTTTCGCTTATGGTGGTACAGAATTCTTAGCTTTAACAGCTGCTGAACAATCTAATCCAAGAAAGGCTATTCCATCTGCTGCAAAGAAAGTCTTATATAGAATCGTATTGGTATATTTAGTATCAATCATTTTAGTAGGGTTCTTAGTACCATATGATTCTGATAGATTATTAGGTTCAGGTGGTTCCACTACTTCTGCTTCTCCATACGTTTTAGCAGTATCTTTACATGGTGTTCGTGTTGTACCACATTTCATCAATGCTGTCATTCTATTATCTGTCTTATCTGTCGGTAATTCTGCATTCTACTCAAGTTCTCGTCTATTATTATCTTTATCAAAACAAGGTTATGCTCCTAAATTCTTTGATTACGTTGACAGAGAAGGTAGACCTTCAAAAGCAATGTGTTGTTCTGCTTTATTCGGTATTATTGCATTCTGTGCTGCATCTCCTAAAGAAACTGAAGTATTTACATGGTTATTAGCCATATCTGGTTTATCACAATTATTCACATGGACTGCAATTTGTTTGTCACATATCAGATTTAGAGCTGCTATGAAAGTACAAGGAAGATCCATGGGTGAAGTCGGTTTTACATCACAAGTAGGTATCTGGGGGTCATGGTACGCTATTATTATGATGATGTTAATCTTAATTGGTCAATTTTGGGTCGCTATAGCTCCAATTGGTGAAGGTAAATTAGATGCACAAAATTTCTTTGAAAATTATTTAGCTATGCCAATTTTAATTGCATTATATATTGGTTACAAAATATGGAAAAAAGATTGGAGATTATATATTAAAGCTGAAGATATTGATATAATATCCCATAGACAAATTTTCGATGAAGAACTATTGAAACAAGAAGATTTTGAATACAGAGAAAAATTAGATAACGGTCCTTACTGGCGTAAAATCGTCGAGTTCTGGTGTTAAAATCTCTCCTTGTATTTATCCAAATAATACATTTTTGATAATGACTGTAAAATTAAAATAAAAAGTAAAAGTTAAGTTTATATTTATATATATTAGTATATCCTAAAAAATGTTTTTGAATTACGATTATGTTTTGTAATGTACGTTGATAGTTAACAAATATCACGAGAGAGAGGGAGTTCACATAATAAAATAAAGAATTGTGCTAAATTAAATGAAAGGCTATTTAAGTTTTCTTTAGTGGTTAAAAGTTTAATTATTGTTTGGAACAAAGTTACCTGAAAAGTTAAAATTGTTGCTACCGCTATTGTTATTATTAGCATTAGCATTACTATTACCTTGATTGTAATTATTACTATTTGAGTTAGAATGTTTTTGATCATTAGATAAATATGAGCTGGCCATGGAAGCAAGAGCACCAAATGCTCCAGAGGATGAATTATTTTGTTGACCTTGACCTTGACCTTGACCTTGGTTGTTGTAATTCTGTTGAGATTGACCCTGTCCCTGATTATTATAATTTTGCTGACCATTGCTACCTTGATTCATATAAGAACTAGCCATTGATGCCAATTTCCCAAAAGTTCCTTCTTCCTGGTTTTGGTTTTGGCCCTGGTTTTGTTGTTGATAATTATTACCATTGTTATTTTGAGAAGTGCTACCTTGATTCATGTAAGAGCTGGCCATTGAAGCTAATTTACCAAATGTTCCTTCTTCTTGGTTTTGATTTTGGTTTTGGTTCTGATATTTTTGATTGTTATTATTACCATAATAATCGTCATTTGTTTGGTTATTATCATTGTAGCTATTATTGTTTTGGTTATTACCATAACTTGATTCAGAATGGTTTTGTTGGTAGTTATTATTTTGCTTGCTGCTGTCTACTTCATCATAATTTTGATGCTTTCTATTGGAATTGCTATTATTTCCTTGATTGTAATTGTTGTTACTACCTTGATCATAATTGCTGTTACTACCTTGATTATACGTGTTGCCGTTGTCTTGATTGTATCTGCCGTTATTACTTTGATTGTAACTGCTATCATTATCTTGATTATAACCATTATTACCTTGATTGTAATTACTGTTATTACCTTGATTATATCCATTGTTAGCGTTTTGATTGTTGTTCTCGTATTGACTGTTGGAGTTTTGATTATATTGACTATTAGAGTTCTGATTATATTGACTGTTATAATTTTGATTGTTTTGGTTGCCTTGATTGTATTGACTATTGGAGTTTTGATTGGATTGGTTATTATTACCTTGATTATTATTACCTTGATTACTACTATTACTCATAAATGATGATGCAATAGCGGATAAACTGGCAAACGAACCAGTATGACCTTGTTGTTGTTGGCTATTGTTATAATTATTATTGTTATTATAATTGTTATTATTACCATTGTTATTATTACTGGAACCAAAAAATTGTGTTGCCAAAGAGGCTAAACCAGAACTATTCATAGAACCTTGATTATTATTTGAATTTCCTGATAACAAAGAGGAAATACTGCTCAAATTGAAACCCCCATTATTACTGTTATTCTTAGAATTGGAATTACCACTTCCACTCGACATAACAGTAGCTAATAAAGCTAATTTCCCTAATTGACTTTGAGATGATCCATTGTTACTTGACATTAGAGTGCTCATAAAAGAGTCACCTAATCCACGTTGATTATTATTACCTCCATCATTTGTATTACCCATGATATATTCTGCAATTTTCTTAATCATTGATTCAATTTTTGACATCTGTTGTTGATCAGGGTTGGAACTTGCGGCAGAAGTCAAAGAAGCTACTGCTTGGCCATGTTCACCTTGTTGGAAATATTTTTCAGCTTGAGAAATGTAATTGTTGGCATCCATTGTTACTTGTGTATGATATTGATTATTGTGATAGTTATTCTCTTATACTAATATCGTTGTTTAAAAGTAAACTTTGCCTATTGCAAATCCTTTAAAAAAAATTATTGAAATTTTTTAATAAAATTAAATCTACGTATTACGCACTGTGTGAAATCAGTTTTTTGTTCGATGTGATATTTAAATATATTCAGTAACATAACATACAAATGAAACGTATATAATCAATGCATATATAGGCATTTGTAATCGACTGATAGAATTGTAACGTGAAAAGTGTTGATGGAGAAGTACCAGAAGAAGATAGGTTGTTTCATTCAAATACCAAATGTTGGTAGAGGTCAATTGAAATATGTGGGATCAGTTGATAATAAACCTGGTATCTATGCAGGTATTGATCTGTTATCAAACATTGGTAAGAACAATGGTAGTTTCCAAGGTAAGAGGTATTTTGCAACGGAGTACCCACAGAGTGGGTTATTCATTCAATTACAAAAAGTGTCTTCCTTAATTGAGAACGCAACTGTCTCTAGAAGAAACACGTTACTTCCAACAGATAATGGTATGAACAATAATATTAATAGTAGAGTCACAAGTGCAAGTAGTATAGCTAGTAATGATAGTAGTGGGAGTACGATAATAAGGAACCCACAAACGATGGTAATTGATCCCAAATCTCCTACTCCTATGAGATCTAGTAACAACAATCTTCGCGTATCAAGTAGAAGTAGTCTTACCGGTAATAACCATGATATCACATCAGCACATCTACTCAACGAACATTTGAATGATAATGATGATATGGATATCGATATTCCTTCTTCAGTGGATCATAGCGTCAGTGGTAAATTAATTAAAGAATATGAGATGAAGATTGAAAAACAGTATAAACAAATACAACAGTATAAGAAATTATTAGATGAACAGAGAATAGTATTAGAAGAGGTACAGCCGACAATTGATACTTATGAAAACAATTTGAATGAATCTGAGATTGAAATAAAGAGGTTAAAAGAAGAATTAAATAAACAGAAAAGTTTTTTTGAAACTGAACATGAACAATTACTTGATGTAGTGGAACAATTACACGAAGAGATTAAAGAGAATGAGAGACGTGTAATTGCCAATAAGAATCACAATATGAATAGTACTAATGGAACTAGTCATGGTACTAGTAATGGTAACGACGCTTTTATTGTCGATCCACAAGAATTGGAAGAGTTAAGGAAGTATAAACAGGAGACAGAAGTCAACAAAGTGAAATGGGATAAAGAAAGAGAACAATTGAAGATGCATAACGACTCATTAAACAAAGAGTACAAATCATTAATGGTTGCTAGTATAAATGACAATGGAACCAGTGAAAAAGAACAACAATTTCAATTGAAAATACAAGAATTGACAACCGAACTAAACAGACTCAAGAGCACAAGAACAAGGGAAAAACAACAACAACAACAAGAACAACAAGAACCCATCACCATCACCCCACAATTACAACAAAGTTTACCCGTATACCAACCTGAACTCCCAATCGATGTCACCGCAGGTAGAGACATGTGGTGTGCCCTGTGTGAAAGAGATGGCCATAACAGTATAGACTGTCCCTACGAACTACCACCCACAAACTGAAAAGAAAAGAAAACCCAACCCAACCCAACCCAAACTCTTGGCACAATACGATGCCATAGAACAACTCACCCCACAACTCACCCGACAACCCACCCCACAAAACACTCACACTCATATATACATACCATATCTTACATAAATAAATACAACAATACAACACAATTTGTAACAGTAACACTACAACACTACAACACTACAACATTCCAAAATACCTTTCACCTTACCTTACCTTACCTTACCTTATACTACTTGGAATGCCAATGCCCAAACACAATTTTTTTTTTGACTCTGGCTCGGCGGCAATTAAAATTAGCGACTACCATTTTAAAATTAACTAATATAACACAAAAGATACCAAGATAAAATAATAATACGAAGATATGCCATACCATATCCTCATCCTTGTAGATGTTCAAGATATCGAAGGCAGCTTTGGATGAGTAATGGTGAATGCGATGAGTAATGAATGTTCCAGATCTGCTAATGACTGATTGATTAAGGTTATATCTGTCTTTTTGAATACTATAAGCGTTTTTTTGGATTGTTATATACTGGTCTTTTTTTTTTATTATTTTGGAAATTTCATATTTAAGGGATTGGGTATAGAGAGAAAGATTTTCTTGATTTGTTTTGTTTAGAACTTTTATTGTATGGTTTTCTGTTTGTTAGTCTGGACAATATAAAAGGATATACATATATATACATACATATATACATACATACACATACGAACCCGCTGTGCAAATGGTGTTTCCTATTCTTCCTGTTTATGGTGCTGATCCAATTGCCACCATTGAATCTAAAAGTTTCTTGAAATTAGCTGGTCAAGCTTTGTTAGACTCTTCTAAAATTGATAAATCTGTCATTATAGAATTTAGTAAGACTTATAACAACGTTTTAAAATTAATTTCAGTTTTTTTACAAGATTTGACCGTATTGGATGGTGATTCTATCATCGAATTGTTAAATAATGGTATTAGTACTATTTTTATTCAAGATGAATCAATTGCAAATCAATTGATTGAAGAATTTAATATTCCATCAAATAGATTAACAATTTTATCAAATAATAGTTATGAAAATAAATTTAATATTGTTGATAATTTTTCATTTGAAAGATTAATTCAAACTGATGAAATTTCAATTGATTCATTCACAAATTCAATTTTATTACAATTGAAAACGGATCGTAATGATGGATTATTTACAACTTTAGTTGTCGATACAAATGATCGTTGTTTAGGTTTAGTTTACTCTTCAAAAGAATCAATTAAAATTGCAATTGAAAAACAAATTGGTGCTTATTTTTCACGTTCAAGAAATGAAATTTGGTTAAAAGGTTTAACTTCTGGTAATACACAAAAATTAATTTCAATTCAATTAGATTGTGATTTTGATGCATTGAAATTTGTAGTTATTCAAAAAGATAATTTTTGTCATTTGGAAACACAATCTTGCTTTGGTGAATTAAATTATGGTTTATCAAATTTAGAACTTTTATTAAAAGATAGATTAATTAATTCCCCAGAAGGTTCTTATACTTTAAGATTATTTAATGATGATGAATTATTAATTGCTAAAATCAAAGAAGAAGCTGAAGAATTAACTGAAGCAAAAACAAAAAGTGAAATTTCTTGGGAAGCTGCTGATTTGTTTTATTTCGCAATGACAAAATTAGTTAAAGAAGGTGTTTCATTAAATGATGTTGAAACAAACTTAAAATTAAAACATTTGAAAATTACAAGAAGAAAAGGTGATGCAAAACCAAAATTTATTCAAAAGAAAGAAGATCCTGTTGATACTAAAAAAATTGATGTTAATGAAAAAATTTTCTTAAATGTTATTAATTCAGATAATATTTCAGATGTTGAAAAAGCTGTATCAAGACCAATTCAAAAAACTTCAGAAATTATGCATTTAGTTAATCCAATTGTAGAAAATGTTAAAAATAAAGGTGATAAAGCATTAATTGAATATACTGAAAAATTTGATGGTGTAAAATTGACCACTCCAATTTTATCAGCTCCATTCCCAAAAGAATATTTTGATGGCTTAACTGAAGAAATGAAAGAATCTTTAGATTTATCAATGGAAAATGTTAGAAAATTTCATGAAGCTCAATTACAAAAAGATACAATGATTGTAGAAACTCAACCTGGTGTTGTCTGTTCAAGATTTGCTCGTCCAATCGAAAAAGTCGGTTTATACATCCCAGGTGGTACTGCTGTATTACCAAGTACTGCTTTAATGTTAGGTGTACCAGCAAAAGTTGCTAATTGTAAAGAAATTATTTTTGCTTCTCCACCACGTAAATCTGATGGTAGAGTTTCACCAGAAGTTGTTTATGTTGCTTCAAAAGTTGGTGCTTCAAAAATTGTTTTAGCAGGTGGTGCTCAAGCTGTCGCTGCTATGGCTTACGGTACTGAATCAGTACCAAAAGTTGATAAAATTTTAGGTCCAGGTAATCAATTTGTTACTGCTGCTAAAATGTATGTACAAAATGATACACAAGCTTTATGTTCTATTGATATGCCAGCTGGCCCAAGTGAAGTCTTAGTAGTTTGTGATGAACAAGCTGATGTTGACTATGTTGCTAGTGATTTATTATCACAAGCTGAACATGGTGTTGATTCTCAAGTTATATTAGTAGGTGTTAATTTATCTGAAAATAAAATTCAAGAAATTCAAAATGCTGTTGATAAACAAGCTAATGATTTACCTCGTGTTGATATCGTTAGAGAATGTATTTCTCATAGTTCAATCATATTATGTAAGAGTTATAATGAAGCATTTGAAATGTCAAACAAATATGCTCCTGAACATTTAATTTTACAAATTAATAATGCACAAGACTATGTTGATTTAGTTGACAATGCTGGTAGTGTGTTTGTTGGTGCTTATACACCAGAATCTTGTGGTGATTATTCAAGTGGTACAAACCATACATTACCAACTTATGGTTATGCAAGACAATACAGTGGTGTTAATACTTCAACTTTCCAAAAATTCATTACTGCTCAAAATATTACCCCAGAAGGTTTAGAAAATATCGGTAGAGCTGTCATGTGTGTGGCTAAAGTAGAAGGATTAGATGGACACAGAAATGCTGTTAAGATTAGAATGGAAAAATTAGGTCAACTTCCTAAAGATTTCGTTTAAATTCTAAAAAAAATGATAAAAGATAACGACCCTCCCCTCATCCACTTATTGTGAGAAAGACTTTTTATGACAAAAAAAAGGTACTTGGATGTATTTAATAAAATATTTGATCCTATATAGTAGCACCTGCAACCTTATAAATATTTATATAGATAATTATTTTAAAAAATTGTCTTAATTGTATTACTTCCCAATCAAATGCAGCATGACTTCTTTTCAAAATTTACGCTTAAAATCAATTTTCAGCTAGAAGAAAAGGGAGAAAGAAACAAAGAAATACCATTTCGAAATGTTAAAATACATAAATATTTGAATCATTTGGCATTTTAAGATATGCACACTCTATAAGTAATACACTCTCGTCATTCTAAGATTGGTAGTGAATATCTGCAACTGCTAGAGTATTATCATAGTATATACATTTTGACAGGAATTGTATTTTGATATATCTTTGAATATTAGTCATTCATTAAATTTATTTTAAGTTCGCATAAAAAATCAAGAATAACAATGTTACCAACCAAATCATTACCATTTTACTTCACATCTATATTATCAAAAGCTGCAAGAAGAGGTGCTGGGAAAGCTAAACCATTGTTCCCTCCTTTACAACTTTATAGAAGAATTTTGAGAGAGCATAGAAATTTACCTGGTGTCCAAAGAGAGTTGGGTGATCAGTATGTGAAAAATGAGTTCAAATTGCATAAAAATATAGACAATCCATTACATATTGTTGGTTTCTTAACTAGTTGGCAAGATTATTTGCATATGATTAGTAAAGGTGAATGGGAAGAAGAAAAAATGTCATCTGCAGTTTTAGAAAAACTTTCACCAGAACAAGTCACTCAATTATATGAGTTGATGAAAGAAACTGAACATATCCGTACAGGTGAAGTATACAAGGATGCTGATGGTGTAGAGACCATCAAACATTAATGTGTTTTAAAGCACAAGACCTTCCACTTTCAAGATCGTAACTTTCCATGTCCATAATAGTATTACCTGAAGGGAAATACGAAAAACAAGAAACTTCTCCAATGGTACACTTCCATAATCATTTCTAAATTTAAGTACCTTTATAGTGTTTTTTAAATAAGATTAGTACCACTAACATTCAATTTTATAACATTGGTTGGTTGCCTTAATGCCCTTTATTACTTTGAGATGGGCTTTCGGGCAATCACACGGTACGAACGGCTTACAAAATTTTTTTTTGATAATTTATCACTAATGACCATTAAAAAATATTATAGATGGTTGATGATGAGATGATGGTATATAAGTTGAATGATTATTATTAGTGAGGAGTACACTTACTTGAGCCAGACACATATATCCAAGTGAACTACGCAACATGAGTTCCAAAGAGAAGAAGGAATCCAATGTTGATTACATGAAAAATGGATTTCTAGTGATACCTTTTAAATTACCAGAACATAAAGCATTTGAAACTTCTAATGAAGAAATTAATAAAGTTGGTTATCATTATACATTTGTTAAGAAGCATGAATCTAAGAGTGAACATGAAAAGCATTCATTATTTGTAATAAATTTACCATTATTAAGTAATTTTGAAAGTTTAAAAAAAATTATGAATCAAATTTGTACAAAATATGATACAGTTGCATTTCCAGAAGAATTATTATATAATGATGAATTTGGATTACAAGAGATTGATTTATCAAGTTTAACATCCGATTTGATGAGTACCAATGATAAAGAAGAAACTAGATATACACCAAGAAACACAAGTTTATTAAAATTTGTTGATGAATCAAGTTGTAATAATTGTTTAAATGCATTGAAAAAATATGTTAATGATGTCAATAAAAATTCTAAAAATTATATTGAATGGGAATATGTATCGCCATCAATAACGACATTTATTAATTTTTACAAACCATTAGATATTGAATATTTAAAAGAAGATATTAATATGCATATGAAGATTTTCAATGAGAGAGAAATTGAATCAAAGGAAAATGTTCAAAGTTCATTAGTTGATGAAGATGGGTTTACACTTGTTGTTGGTAAGAATACTAAGAGTTTGAATTCGATAAAGAAGAAAATATTGAATAAGAATCCGTTATTGAAACATGAAACAAAGGTTAAGCCTGCTTCAATGGTTGATAAAAAAATCAAAGAAGATTTTTATAGATTTCAAGTTAGAGAGAGAAAGAAGCAAGAAATTAATCAACTGTTGAGTAAATTCAAAGATGATCAAGAAAAGATTAAAGAAATGAAATTGAAAAAAAGGTTCAATCCATACACATGAAAGTAATATAATATATATTTTAATATTTTGTACAATATAATAAAACAAATAGTAATAGTAATATAATTATAATTGATTATGATCACCAAAGGGATCGAAAGTGTCATTGGCATTGGCATTGCCATTGTTGGTGCGCGTGGGAGTGTTACGGAATGATCCATCAGCATCATCCGAATCATCTTCTTCATAGTATGACGATTCATCATCGTCATCATCAGTATTAGTATTTCCATAATCATTATTATTTTCTTGATCCAGACCACTTAATTCGTCGTATTGTTTCAATGCTTCCACTAAGACATCATTTGCATGAATCAAACTACCTAGTAATTCTCCAGCTTGAATGATTTGCAAATACTGTAGAATTTTTCTTCTTATTGTTCTTGCCTTTATGAAATAATTTGTTGCAGTTTCGTCGTCTATTGAATACTGTCCCGTGGACAATTGCAACAGTGAATTTTTCAATGCTAAGGATACTGACAATGCATCTGATATCAATATTTTAATCTTTGGTATTTCTTTATTTATGTCAATTGCACGAGAAGTGGGGGAAGACTGTTTTATTGAATTGAATAAGTCTATTAATCCTATATAACAGTATTTTTCAGTCAATTTATTTTGGTTAATGAAATTTATCCAACCCACGAAAATTTTTTTAAACTGTTTTTTCTTATTTGTCAATACGATAGTCTTGATGGCATTCAATAGTTTTACATCGTTGTATATAATGTCGAATGCGATACCATTAAGTATGAAACAGTCGAGTATTTTGAAACAGTTCAATTTAATTGTCAACGAATCGTTATATTTCAGTAATTTCCTTAACTTCCTAGCGGCTTCTTCTTGATTCTCATTGTACAGCACTCTATCTCTCGATCTAATCATTCTCACAAGATCGTCAATAAGCACTTCAAATCTATTCTCATTATTTGTTATATGCACACCATCGTCAATTGTATCCGATACAATAGTATGCGGATGTTCAGTAAGGAAACCCATCACTCTACTCACTCACTCACTCACTCAATATATTCCACTAACTCTTCAAGAAGACACACACATACACCCAATGCATATCAAAAGGGTATTACTTTTATACTCCCTCCCTTCCCCATCATCCTCCATCCTATTCCCCTCGATCCCAAATCCCACCCATCATCACCACCACCCATCGACACATTTTACAACCACCCCAACCGCACGTGACACCCTAATGCCCCATCTACCCTACACACACCCTACCACACAAATACCTAACCCTACAAATACCACACTCTAGGGCACCACCCTAGGGCACACACACACTACTTCTTTTTACCAAAAAGAAGCAAAAACGTTTCTTCTACGAAGTGATTCAATCCACATTCACACCAAGAATAACTCCACCGGACATGCCCGTTAACACCCACGGACATAAACCCCCCCCCCCCCCTCCACGCGCCAACATCCTCGGAACAGACCCCCCCTCCCCGTGTCCTAAATTCTCTCACTGCTGCACATGATAGATCTCTATACCACATACCTTATACCTTATAGCATATAGCACATAGCATATAGGATATACCACATAGCATATAGCACAGGGTACATTTCACTTTTCACTTTGGTGTGCTCGTTGCAGTTGTAGTTTGGGAAAGCAACGGGGGGAGAAGGAGGTGTTCACCAGCCAGATCGGTGACCATCCGTGTCACGTGCAGGGACAACACAGTTATTTGCCACTCTCTGCCGGTGGGAAACTTAACTTAGTAGTGGGCAACTTAACTTAGTATGGCGGGTTTGTAAATGTTCTTAGTAAGGCGTAAGTGCGCTGGGGGGGGGGGGGGGGGCAATTGGTATTTCCCACAAGGTGCTGGTGCCAGTGGTGGTGCTGATTAGTAGCCAAGTAAGGGGTATCATTTGTAATTGCACTTGTAATGCTAATTGTAATGCTAATTGTGATAGAGTGCAGTGCACTGCACTGCATCGAACAATTCAAAAGTATATAAACTCATCATTTATGATGAGTTTATATACTTTATCTTCTTAATCTTACTTTCTCTACTCTATACCCTACAACCACCCAACCCAACCCAACACACATCCCAACACTCCCCCCAACACATCCCAACATGGTCTCACAACAAGCTATCCAAAAAATTAAAACATTGATTGCAGCTAAACCTGTATTCGTCGCTGCAAAATCTTGGTGCCCACATTGTAGAGCAGCAAGAGCTACTCTATTCGAAGAATTAAATGTACCACAATCAAAAGCTACAGTTCTGGAATTGGATCTATTGGATGACGGTGCTGAATTACAAGACGCTTTAGCTGAATTAACTGGCCAATCTACTGTGCCAAGTATCTTTATCAACGGTAAACATATCGGTGGTAATTCAGATTTACAAGCATTGAAGAATAATGGTCAATTGAAAACTTTATTAAGTACTATTTAATTACATATATATATACTTCATACTTCATACTTCATACTTCTAATCGAATATTTCTTTTGAATGATTATATTTAAATGCACTCATCGCTTTACTAAACCATACAGATCCGTTAAACTCTGTTTGATGCACAAGTTCTTTCTTCTTCCCATTCCCACCTCCTACCAAAAGATTCTTCTTTCTCACTTCATCAATTACAACTGTATATGACATAGGAATTATCTTACTCTCATTCTTATCACGATGGATTAATTCAATTACACGCTTTTGTAATTGTAAAATATTATCAATATTAAATTTATTACGGAAATTTATATTAGTCATATACATTAAAAGTTTCAACGTATAAAATGAATCATTACCTGCATTATGTAAAAATGAATGTGGAATTTCAAATAATCTTAATATCTTACCCAATGATCCACCTTTATTACTTATACTGTTCTTATAAAAAACTTCTGTATCCATAACATATATCTTCTCTCCATCACTACTACTACTGCTTACACTGTAATCAAGATTATCATCATTAGGTATCCTTACACCAATCTTTTTTAACCATGTTATATCTCCTTTCACATTATGTCCTACAATCGCCCTACACCAACTTTTATCTTCTTCACTGTTACATCTCATATAATAATTTATCACAGATTGTAAAAATTCAACACATTGGTTTAAATTCAATACAATACTCTCACCATTCAAATAACAATCTTTAAAATCGCATACCCATTTCTTATTCTTGATATTCAACGCTTCTTCTACAATCAAATGATAATTCCTGATAATTGGCACCATCGATGGAATCAAATTCTCTCTAGGATCGTAAATGGAAATACCAATCTCTGTAACAATATCAAGATCAAACTCATACGCTTCAACATCAATAGAAATACATATTGTCTTATTCTCAGATAACAGTTTAATGGAATTACTGATGTAATCAAAATTCGTTGTACCCGGTACTGCATAAACAACAGGTAAATGAGCTTCTTTAATCTCTTTCACATCTAAATCATACTCATATTTAATTCTATCAAGTTCATTTGTTTCGTTAGGTTTCCTTTTTTTCATCTCTTGTAAAGTATCTAAAATATTATTATATTTCTTACCATATTGACTGATATATTTGTTATTACATTTATCAATTTTACTATTCAACTCTTTACTACTTTTACTATTTATTTCACGATACTTCACATTAATCTCTTTTAAATATTCATCAATTAAATCAAGTCGAGAATATCGACTATCATACTTGATAGATCTTAACTTATGGAAATACTCAATCTCATCAATCCAACTCTTTTTATCACCTAATGTATTAGTTAATTTAGTTCTGGCTTGTTTATAAATATTGGCTCCCATTTTAACATTTAACGGTAATCCACGTACTTTAATAGCTTCTCCTACATCATTGTTAATAACCCTATTTCTAAAACCACCACCACCACCATTGTAATTATTCTTACCTCTGTAATTATCAACATAATTATTTCTCTTATTAGAACCACCATAATTACTATTACTATTATTATTTTGGTTGTTATTATTTCCACCACGAGAATAGTGATTAGCTTGACTAAAAGAACGTTTGATACCTCTCTCCATTATTTTGTTTAAACAAATTCTATCCATATATCAAACTAAAACTCAAAATACAAACAAATCAGTCTCTATATATCTCTTATGCCCTTGTAGCATCAATCCTTTAAATAATTGATTAAAAACTTTGTACTACAACCACTAATTCAATTATAGATATATTTCACTCTCATCGCATTTTGTTCCGTCATTTTGATTTTAAAACGGTGGGATGTCGCACTAAAAATTTTAGATGTTGAAATAATCTGAAAATTTTTTCAATATGTTTAATAGGAACAAAAATTAAAATATTTGTATATTTATCATTAAGAAATATACATTGATTAGAATACTATCAAATTCAAACTAGCTTCTAGTACATCGATATTCAAATTTTTATATTACCAACTGTTAAAGGCAAAAAAAAATAATAATAATCACACTAAAAATTAAATCAAGAATGTCTGTTGAAGAAGAAGTTATTGTCAATGATATTGTCGAAACAGTTGCTGATGATAATGAAACAACTACTGGTGCTGAAATTAAAAAAGTAAAATCTTTCTCTTTAGCTCCAGTTCCAACTCAATCTCCATGGGGTGAAGTTTCTAATGATATTCCTGTTCAAGCCATCTCTATTGAATCACCAAAGAAATCAAAAAATAAAAAAAATACAAATAATAATTCTTCAAATGGTATAAAATCTAATGCTTCTACTAAATGGGTCCCAATTAAGGCTTCCATTGTTGTATCCACTCCACAAAAGTCAGGAACTAAGAAGAGTAATGGATCAAAAAATAATAATTCAAATTCTGCTTCTACTAATGGTGGCAATACAAATGGTAATAGTCAAAGAAAGAATAAGAAAAAACAATCACAACAAAAAAATAAACACTCTACCGGTAAACAAGAATCAAATAAAGAAAAAAAATCTGAAGATGTAGAGAATTTAAATGATGATGCTAAAAATCAAGATATCAAAAAATCAAACTCTACTAACAGAAAAACTCATAACCATCATAATCATTCCAACAACAACAACACTAATAATAATACCACCAATCATAATTCACAAAGAAGAAGACACCATAATAATGGAAATAACCATCATGGTAACAATCAACCTCAAAGAAATAATTATCATACCCATTATGATAGTCGCCAACTATATCAATCATATTACTCAGCACAACCAATAATGATGGCTATAGATAGCGTATCAAGACAACTTGAATACTATTTCAGCAAAGAAAATTTAGAAAAAGATACATATTTAAGATCAAAATTATCTAAAGATGGTTACGTACCATTATCATTAATCTCTAAATTTTTCAGAATTGTAAATATGTCATTTGGTGGTGATATGAACGTTATATTAGCTTCTCTAAGAGAACTTGTTGCTAATGAAAATTCTACAGTCACTATTGCTACTGGTTCTATCGATCCTGCAACTCCTGAAGATGTAGAATCATTGTTAAGTAAATATTTTATTCGTTCAAAAGATTGGTCTTCTTTTACAAATAATGATGAAATCACTACTAATGTTACAATTGAAAAAGAATTATCCGGTTCTGATTTAGATCAATATATGATTTCTATGCCTCAAATTCCAACTTATTATCCACAACAACAACAACAAACGGAAGAACATCTACCTAAAGAAAATACAGAACAACTCGAAAATACTGAGGACAAATAATTTTATTAATTTTTAATTTCAAAAGCATATATTTTTAGAAAACATAAACTAATTGAACTCTCCATCAAATATTCACTGACATTTATTAATATTTATTCATCTAGATAATCATTTTTTAGAATTAAATAATTAACTATTTAAGAAACGCCTAGATGGCACTCACAAGAATAATTGTATAAGAAATACTAAGAACATCTCATAATAAATATAGTTGTAATGATATTAATTAAACTTAGCTTTTTTTGGTTACTTCACAATAGCCGTTTAATCTTCCTTTAATGAATGTTACATCAACGATTTTAAAATATTAAACTATATAATTTTAAACAATGATTATTC
Source organism: Vanderwaltozyma yarrowii (assembly GCA_030568135.1). Taxonomy (NCBI): domain Eukaryota; kingdom Fungi; phylum Ascomycota; class Saccharomycetes; order Saccharomycetales; family Saccharomycetaceae; genus Vanderwaltozyma; species Vanderwaltozyma yarrowii. Next base: position 27,774 of record JAJLTL010000039.1, read on the forward strand.
TCTTACTACTCTCCAAATTTTGATGAAACCATCATCACCACCAGATGCAAATAATCCTTTATCCGTTGGATTCCAAGTAACTACATTACAATTTTTCTCAAATTTTTTAGTACTACCATTCGGTACTATTCTTTCTGAAACATGTCCAGTAAGAACACCAACAATATTACCGTTTATTCTACCCCATATATATATTTTACCATCTTCAGAACCACTTGTAATTAAGTTATTGTTATATCCAAAACATGACCGTATGATAAATTGTTCTTGTTTTTGACCAAAATATTTTTGAATCATAATGGCTTCTTTAAAATCCCATAACTGTAATTCATTTGATTGTAAACTAACCAATAGCAATGATGATAATGGACTATCAGTATCGGTTATTAATGGAAGACTAATGCATGTCATTTTTTTTGGAATGTCTAATCTTGATATTCTGGTTAAACAAAATTTATCAAATGCAGAGATAAAATTATTATTCAATGTCACTTTTGGAAAATGGGATATATCATAAATATCAATATATCCCTGGTGGGTCATTAGTATTAAATATTTATCATCATATGTTATTTTCAAATCATGAACACGTGGAAATAGTTCTGAGGATGGTTGTGATATATAATTCACACCATTATTTGTAATAACATTAGAATTTCCTGATAATCTAAATATAATTGATCTTTGATTCAAGTCATATATGACAACATCTCTATCAGGCGACCCAATGGCAAACCTACCTTGTTGATCTGGAGTATGAAACCAATCACAACACCATATTCTTGGTAAATTGCATCCATTTGGGGATGCCGGAAGGGAGGAACTAGAATTATCAACTTCCGTATTTGAAGCATTTGTAGGTCCACTTGGAATTTCAAAAGAATCCATTGGTTTGACTAGTTCAGCAAATATAGGTTCATTTGATCCATCAGTAATATCAATCGATTCGCCTTCAACGTGGATATCATAAAGGTTGGCCATTTCGTTAAAAGGACATGAAACAAGATATCTACTATCGGGAGAAAAAGATAAATATAAAATGCATTGATCATTGCCCCCTAACACTTTATATATTTCAAAATCATTTTCTACATCATATATAATGATTTTACGGTCATTCAATGAATCAGCAGTAGCGGAAGCTAAATATTTACCATCAGGTGAAAATTGTAAATACCATATTTCATTTATATTTTGATCTAGAGTCATAACTTCCTTAAATTTTAATTTTTGAAAATTTGCTTGAGTGTCTTGTAAAAGATTTATTGTTTGATTTTTATTTACACCATTTTCTAATGATTGATTACCAACAACTGTAATATCATTAGTTTCATCTTCATCTTCATCCATTATACTTAGAATATCTTGTGAGTGTTGAAATTTAACGGCTTGCTTTAATAAAGAAATTAGACGCCCTTTAGGTACCAGGTCATCAGGGTTAATATATTCTGATATTTCTTCAACAACAGCTTCTCTGCTGCTTATCAAAGAACCTTTCCAAATGGTCGAGTCATTTCTCGAAACTTTAGGACTTGTTAAAATACCCGTCATCTCTTTTAATATATTTTCTCTATGAAAGGGTAAATTTTCACTAAAATAATCATTATCTATTTCTAACAAAGAATTCCACATCTGAACGTTTTTACCTAGTACATTTCTTAAAAACAGGACAGCTGATGGTAGGTCAGCTTGATCTAATATTAATTCCAATAAAATTTGTCTATTTATTATTATCATTATCTCAATTATACTTTTCAAGTAAAAAATATCTGAATGGTTTATTGAAGTATTGAATCCTTCTATAGCATTTTTAATTATTTTATCAAATGTCCCTAATTCTAATTGCATTTTTGATAAAATACTTTTAGCATTGATTTTATTATCACTATTATCGATATTCCTGGTTTTATTTTTATTTTTAAGTTTACTTTTACTTCTAGTGATCTTCTCACTTATCTCTTCTTCTTCTTGTTCATCTCCTTCTCCATCTTCATCATCTTCTTGTTTTATTGTTGTCGAAATTTCATCACCATTTTGAATAAAATCATTTAAAACATTTGATTTGTACTTCAATGGTAATTCTGCCAATAATTTCAATGTGATATGTTCAAAGTTACCATTCCTTATCAGATCCATAACTTTTTGAACTACATTTGACTCAACTTGGATACCTCCACTTTCTTTCTGTAAAGCAATAGCAGATTCATCATATCCCAATTCTTTCAAAGCATTAATCAACAACTTCGTCAACTGCGTCTTGTCAAAGACCCCACCACTAGTATCCACTACATGTGCCTTATTTGAATTTATCTTTGCATTATTAGTAACATTATTTTTAACTGAACTTCTTGATCTCCTTCTTTTACTTGTATACATGGGTAAAAAAATATCTGGATTATCAACAGAAGTATCACTTTGGAAAGCTAAAGGCATGTTGCTATCGTATACCTTCACTTTGCCTATATACATATAGATATAATCAAAAACTTATTCACTTTTGAACAAGGGGTGTGTATACATTTTTTTGTACATCAAGGTAATTTTTTTTGAAATTTATGGCAATCTTTCTTAACCTTATTTCACATGTCTCATAGTAGAGTGGCCTCAAAAAGATTTGAAAATGACAGTAAATAATTATATGATAAAGATGATTGGAAATTACAAATGTCAAATGCATACTTGTATTTATTGTTTTTTCTTTATACAGGTATGATTATATAATTTAGTGAGAGTTCTGTATATATACGTGTATATATATATATATATATATAGTCATTAAAAAAGAGTGAATGGGAGATAAGTCGTTAAACAAAAAATATAAAAAAAGATTAAACAGGTCATTAAGTAGTAGCATGCAGTGTGATGAAATGCATATTATTATTTATGCTACTAATGCACATAAAGCTGCACCTACACCGGAACCATCTTTTGCGATACGTAAATGAACTTTACGTTCACCATCTGTTCCTATTGGAGATAAAGATAGAGCGTGTCTAATCATTGATCTATAACCTGGGTAGTATTCGATAATTGAACCATCACAACCAATTTCTACTTCACCATGGTATCTTCTATTTAAAACACCAGTTTTTGTTAAGATGGCTGAAATTGGTACAGCTGATAAGTAAGCTGATCTTCTTGAAATAGCACGAACTAATTTTTGAATTTGTTCACGTTCAATTGGAGTTGTTGGTAATCTTAAACTTTGTAATAATGATAATTCAGTTTCACGCAATCCTGTAGTGTTATCGATTTCAATATGTGATAAGACTTCTGAAGATAATTCGAATGGGGTTTTCAAACGGTGTGGTAATTGTTTGTATGTTCTATATTGATTTAAAATGAAACCACGGGCGTGTAGGTCGACTACGATGTTTCTCAATACTTCACCCAAGAACATTCCTGAAACTCTTTTTTCAAAAAGATGGAAACCTGGATTTGAAGAGAATTTCTGATCTATATCAATATCATATTTTGTTGTTGGTAAATGTTTTAATTCATTATCGAATGAACCCCATTCTGTGTTGATAATCATATGAGTTTTACCTTCACGTAAATATTTTTCTCTTAAATCTGCAGGTAATTTTTTAATTTTTTCCAATTCTTCCATATAACAACCATTTGTACCAGTACCAAAAATACAACCCATGACAGGTTCTGATATTTCACCAGTGGCGACGGAATCTGGATTTTCCGAAGTGTAACAATGTGATAGCAATGTACCTACCGTGTCATTTGTCAATGCAACGATATTGATCATTCCTAATTCTTGTTCTTCCAATTCATCTTGAAACAATTGAACTACATCTTTCCCTACAGTATCATTAATATGGAAACCTTTTGTCCATCTGATCAAATGACCCGAATCCAAGGAAGTTTGATTGACAGGGTATGAGAATGTGAACCCCATTTTAAAAGTCTTGGAATCATCATGGAATGCATCAGGATAGTATCTTTTCAAAAAAGATTTTGTTCTCTTTGCCAAATATTGAAATAAATCTTTTGAAGTAGTGTTTTCATCATCTAACAAATATTCCGGAATTCTATTTTTCACCTGTTTCACTTTAAAAGTATGATCACCATTCAATGTAACAGAACAAACTCTAAAATTCGTACCACCAAGATTTGCAGCTAGTATAATCCCCTTTTCCGACCCATTCGGTGTGTCTGTGACAAAAGAAGGAATCATTGGTAACCCCTTCGCAGTAGACTCATCCTGCGACGAGTCCTGTGGTTCTAACCCATTCTCCATCTGTTTAATAAAATACTTTGTCAATTCATCCAGTTTTTCAGGTGTCACTACAAATTCTTCACAAATACTATCGACTTCTCTAGACAAAGTCTCAGCAGTAGACTTGTGTAACGCATCAAAAGACATTATTCAATACTTTAATTCTTTTCTATTCCACTATAACAATAGTTACTTCTCTGTGTTCTGTTCTGTCTTGTTCCACTGCACATAACAAATAATGAAATGATTTACATTTCCAACCCATACTTGCTCCCCCTCCCCTCCCCCCATCCTCCTTATATACAAAATGCAAAATGCAAAATGCAAAATGGATATACCTTCCCCTTGTTCCCCTTCTCTCCCCCCGCGTTTTCTAAATTTGTCTTTTCTTGAAAAATTATTTTCACTGCGTTAACGGTTTTCGCCAGAGCTTTGGGGGGGGGGGGGGGCCAACTGACCAACTGACCACATCTCACCACGCCACACGCTGGCATAACACTGTAACACTGTAATATCTGGATCTGGATAGGATAGTGTGTGTGTGTGCTTGTGATATGGATGGTATATTGCAGTGTTGTATCTGGGGCTGTTGTGATTGCAGTACTGGCAGGCAGTGTCGGTTAGGTGTAGTGTTGTGTAGTGTAGCGTGGCACGTGACTGATATGTGGTGATTTGTTTATCACCGGGCACGGCGAATATCGAAACTGATATTGAACAAATAAGCTATAAAGAACATGAACATGAACATGAACTCTTGTGTAGTTGCTGGTGAAGTGAGGGGGGAGGAAGAGGAAGAGGAAGAGGATAACAGTACAAAGTACAAAAGGATAAACACAACCCAATATGTTTAGAATTGCAAAGAATCTTGTAAAGACTTTGGAACAAAGTGTGTCGGAAACTCTGTCCTTATCGACAAATTCAAGTCAGTTTGACGCTTTTTTCCAATCAATACCACCAAATTTATTATTACCACAGTTACAACAACAATTACAACACAATGACTCGAATAGTAACGGTACCGAGTCTGTTCAATCTTTCGACAGGAAAGTAAATGAAATCATATCTGGGTTAAGAGTCGTATATGTAGAAGAAACTCAATTGCAATTACAATCTTTTTTCGATTATATTGTCGGTATTAATGACGAACCATTGCCTATAATAAGTAATCAACATGGTTACACATACCCGGATTATAATAGAATTATACAACTGTTCAATTCAAAAGCCGGGGACTATATCAAATTGAACGTTTGGTCTGCAAAAGGTGGGATGTTTAGAGATGAATATATTTCCATTGTATTAAAAGATGAAAAAACTTTAGAAGAAATTTCATTAAATAATAATGACGATGATGAAATTTCAAAAGGTAATTTCATTAAAAATTTCGAAAATTTAGGTTTTAAAGTACAATGGTCACCTTTAATCGCATCTACTTTCACTTATCATATCTTGAATTTAAATTTATCAAATGGTCCAGCTTCGCATGCAGGTTTAATACCAGATGAAGATTATATCATCGGTTGTCAAGATGGACTATTAGCTACAGGTGGGGAAACGTTGTTACAAGATATAGTTAGATCAAGAGCAAATCATGATTTAATCTTATACGTTTATAATAAAATTAATGATTGTGTTAGACCAATCACTGTTAATATCGGTGGTGATGGTAGATTGGGTTGTAACGTCGGATACGGGTTTCTGCACAGAATACCAACAGTAATTAATCAAAATCAAAATCAAGTTGTACCACAAGCAAAAGCACCCGAACAAGCACCACCACAATTGTCTGAATCCGCTTTCACTCCACAAATACATACTCCAAGTGTCTCCAAAAAGAAACACGCAAAACAAGGAAATACAACAAGTGATATGGGTAATTATTTTACAGAAGGTAAAGATGCTGCTACATACAATACAGGTACTTCAAATACTTCATCTGTACCACCGCCACCAATAAAATCATCTTCGATTCCAACCGCTACTGATGAAACTGCAGAATAAAATAAAAAATATATAAATGAATAATATATATCTACATATACAATGAACAAAAACGCACTGATCAGCTACTCTCTTATCGACCCAGATCTCATCATTTTTTAAAACATCCTTATTATATATTCCAGTTTCACCATAATAAGATCGTTTAGTATGGCAAAAGTTTCCAGTTTTCGTATTTCTTGAAACGACGTGTCAAAATTAACAATTTGCACAATATGAAAAAAAAAAAAATTTGAATTCATTTCAACAACTTTATACAAAGAGGAACTGTTTTGTATATTACTTGGTATTATAGCAATTGGAATTGAGACAGTGGCAGTTTGTTAAGTTACGTTAGATCAGTAAACTCGAACAATCGCAAACCATGGTCAGTAAGAAAACAATTGCTTTTTGGGCTACTACTCTTTTGAGTGCAGGTCTCACAAATGCTGCTGAAAATTTAGCAAAAGCTCCAGAAGATAGTTTAGTTAGACAATTAAACAATGATAATTTCGATCAATTCATTAAAGACACTAGAATGGTCTTGGCTGAATTCTACGCTCCATGGTGTATACATTCTCAAAAATTAAAGCCAAGATTTGTTGATGCTGCTGCAAGATTACAGGATCAGGATATTACTTTAGCACAAATTGATTGTACTGAAAATGCTGAAATTTGTGATAGATATGAAATCGATGCTTATCCAACTTTGAGAATCTTCAGAGATGCAAACTTAACTAATCCAATTGAATTTGAAGGTCATCAAAATGTCGATTCTATGGTTTCATATTTAATTAGAAAAGATACTCGTGCTGTTAAAGTCATTGATAATGAAGGTGTTTTACAAGATTTAATCAAAAATTCAAAGAAACCAGTTATTGTCGATAACCAAGCAGGTCAATTCAATGAAACATTTTATAAGATCGCAGAAGAAAATCTTGAAAATGATAACTATATTTTCGTTTCTTTCAAGAGACCAGATAAAGCAAATTTTGCAATTTATATGAATAAAGGTCCAGGTGAAAATGGTCAACCAGAAATTTCAGAAATTATGAATAGTGAAGAAATATTCAGATTTATGGATGATGAGAAATATTTCATGAGATGGGTTAGACAAGAAACAATACCAGCTTTTGGTAATTTAACTGCTTATAATTATGCCGGTTATGTTGATTTAGGTATACCATTAGCTTATTACTTGTATACCAATGACACAGAAGCAAGATTATCAATTCCATTCTTTGAAGAATTAGGTAACAAATATCATAGAAAAATTAATTTTGTTGGTGTTGATGTTACAAAATATGATAAACCAATGGATAGTTTACACTTACAACCACAATTCCCATTATTTGCTATTCATAATGTTGTCAACAATAGAAAATATGCTTTACCACAATTAGATGCTGAAGAATTTAAAAAATTAACTGAACCATTAACATTAGACAAAGGCGCTGTTACACAATTAATTGAACAATTTTTAAATGGTACAGCCACACCAACAATTAAATCAGAAGATGTTCCAGAAACGCAAGATAATATCATTTATCAATTAGTAGGTTCTACACATGATGATATTGTATTTGATGAAACAAAAGATGTCTTAGTCAAATATTATGCTCCATGGTGTAATATTTCTACTAAAGTTGCACCATTATATGAAAGAATGGCTAAAATCTTTTATGAAGATGAAAGTATTAAGGACAAATTATTAATTGCTGAAATCGATGCATTCAATAATGATGTTGCCAGTGTAGAAGTTGAGGGTTTCCCAACTATTATTTTATTCCCAGCTGGTAAAGATTCTAAACCAGTTGTTCATAGAGGTATCAAAAGTATCGAATCATTCATGAGTTTTGTTCAAGAACATAGTAAGAACAATATTAAAGGTAAAGATATCTTCGATGCTTTCAAAGCTCGTATTGTAGCCCAACAACAAGAAGAAGAAGCTGCCAAGAAAAGACAAGAAGAAGAAGAACAAGAAAAGCAAAGAAAAGAACAAGAAGAAAAAGAAAGAAAAGAGCAAGAAAAGAAGGCTCAAGAACAAGAAAAGCAACAAAAGCAAGAACAACAACAGCAACAAGCTCATGATGAATTGTAGTCAAGTTTATTAAGTTATTAAACAAAGATATCGTTTTCTATCGTTTCTCATCCTAGCTTCCTTGAGTATATATAATTGTATATAAACATATGGAACTCATTCAATATATAAATATAAATATAAACTAATCAGAAAAGAAAGTATCAATACCAAAACAGAATGCCAAACAGCTCAATACAATTGGTATAAAAGTATAAAAGTATAAAAGTTTCTTAAATCTGGCTATTGATATGCGCACGTGACCGTTTTTAGAATATTTACCCACCAAAAATTTCGGGTCATTGCAAATTTAGAGGGAAAGTTTCCTTTATTATGGTAGGAGTGGCAAAATAGCATTAGTTTAATTGAATATGTATATATAAATATACATTATTTATTTATTGAATCATTGTTTGTATGTTTATCTTTCTATTTTGTGTTAGCATAGGATAGATAACAGTGGCTGGATACTTGTTAGTGTAGTAGCTGGTATTGTGGAAGTATAGTGGCAAAGTTTTCGAGTTGAAAATATTGAGAAGTAATGACGTTATATTCACCTCCCGATAAACCAAATAACAATGGCAAACGACCTAATTCAAAAGGTCATGAGAAAGATTCAATAGATGATAGTAAGGATGAGAAGAAGTTTTTCGTGCGGCCAAGTCTTGGGCTTAAGATGTGGGGGCCTTTGGTTCCTGCATCTGATAATAAAGTCGGACTATGGTCATTAATTGGGTTACAAACTGGTATTGGATTGTTGTGTATATATAGATTCAGACATATACGTCAATTAAGTAACATCAATAAGATTGTTAAGAAGAATATCGCGGAAATACCAAGTCTAAATAGATTTTCTACTAGTTCTGGTGTTGTGTATATGCCAAATAAGCCAATAAATACTGTTAATAAGAATATCGTTGCCGCCGGTACAAATGGAGTAGCTGCAGTAACTGCAACGGCACCAGCAGCGGCACCAGCAACAACAACAACAACAACAACAATTACAACCCCAGTATCTAATGATACAACCACACCTATACGAAATGAAACTCTAAATCTGAAAAATAATGACTTAAGTATCCATGAACATTCAGATAGTTTAAATCTAATTTCAAAAAGTATAAGCAATCAACAGAATCAACAACGATATGGATGGAAGTCTTCATCATTAATATTTACAGATTTTACAAGTGCATTATATCTCTTTGTAGGTGCTATCATTTTAGGGCAATCTGTATTAGAAATATCAAGATTAACATTACTTAAATATGATCCATGGGTAGAAGAAGCTAAAAGTGTTCGTGATAAAAAATTTTTTAATGATATAATACAGTTTTATCATGAAGGTATTGATCCAACAAAAATTAAAGTAAAAGATGCAAGTAGTGGTACTGCATTATCAACAAATATACCACAAGTAAAACAAAGCGTTGCATTGGTAAGAGCACAAGTTGAATCAGAAAATCCAATAATAAAATGGTTTGGACCAATTGAATATGAACCAATGTCATTTTCAACATTCTTAGATAAACTAGAGTATCATTTAGATATGACAGAACAATTAGAAAGTAGAAGAAAAAGTAGTCTATATTCAAAAAGGTTTAAAGAACAGTTAAGTCATTCGCACGATGAATTTCAAACGATTAAAGAAAATAATGTAGAGACTAGAAAGGACATTTTGAATCAAAATAGGAATTTCAATGACAATATAAATAATTTGAACATCAATAAAGAAATAGATACAAATAAAGAACACGGTTTACCTGTCAGAGGTATCATGATGAATGTAGAACATAAAACATCAGATGATTTCGATATAAAAGAAATATGGACACTTTATAATCCCTGGATGAATCTTGCATTAGACACCTCTTTAAGCATTAAATTTTTACCAACAGTAATGGATAAAGAAGATTTTGAAAAAAAACAAATTGCTGAACAAGATGAATCAGAATCGAATTCAGAATCAGAAACCCAATCATCTTCCTCTTCTGATGTCTCCTCGATAACTCCAATAAAACCAATTAACTCAAAGGCATCAAAACCATCTGATGAAACAGAATCAACTCCATAATGATGGTAATAAATAAATAATTCATAAATATATATATATATATCCAATATAGTATAAATCAAATATGCACTATTACACTCTTCTCATTTTTATATATTTTGTTAATAAACTATCTCATCTCCTAGCATAGGTATATGAGTGTGTAATAAAAGAATACAATAAGGTTCCTTATTTCTTGTATCTTACTAATTTATTCTTATCTGAATTACGCAGCGCTTTAAACCTTTAATATGGAAAATTTGAAATTTTAACCTTATAGAAGTAATGTGAAATACTAATGATGGTTATTAAATATAGTTCCTTGTGTAAGATTGTACTCTTCTGTTAGTATCGAGGCAATCTAAGGATAAATAGACACTAAGAGATATTTAGTTAAACATTTGGAGATGTTGAAATTCCTTCTTTTTGTCTTTACTATCTTTTTGAAGAGCACTTTGGTGAGAGGTGTGTTTATGGATGAAGCTTTTGTAAACGATTGGCTTGTACAAAACATTGGAGAATATAAATGTGTCTTTGATAATTCAGACCATGACCAACTAATCATTTTATCAGAATTGGATAACACCAGTCTGCTTTCGTATGTCAATGGAACCAACGGTAATGTGATTACTAGGCAACATCTAGATTTTAAAATAAAAGATGCTTTACAAGAAAAAGAAAGTGAATTGATAGTCTTTAAAGATGCTGATAATAAATTTTTAACTTATAATGATACCTTTGGTTTTACTGGGGTTGTACAAGATTTTAAAGAGTCAGATTATGTTTCGCTATGTAGTACAAACATGCATGGTGTTAAGATAGTGAATAAAAACTTACAAGTTATTGACGAAGATTCAAAATTAGAGTTATTCCATACAGAACTACCGGATGATTTCTCATCTATTAAGTTTCTAAAAACTGACAACATTGGGAAATTAAGTGTCTTATATGAAACTGAAAAATGCAAATATACTTTCCAATCTTTTGAAAAGGGAACTTTAAACGCTACATGGGATAGAGATGAATCGCTAACATATATTACATCTCATACATATGTTAATATTCCGGATTTTTCATTAGATGAAGCTTCAGCAGAATTATTCACAGAAAGTACATTTTCAAACCCATTAACAGCTTATATTTTCAGAATCAAGAAAAATGTTAATAGATTTTTGACCTTCTTAAAGAAGAATAAGTTTTCCCCAGGTACTTTGGTTACTAATATCTTATATAATGATCGTGTAGATGGCTTTGAAAGTGTTTTGGCTAAACAAGATCTAAAGTTCGGCTTTGCAAAATTGTTAGTTGTCGGGACTAAACAAGGTAAAATCGCAGCTTTAGATATTAAAAATGGTACCATTCAATGGGAAATTAAACCAAAGAGTTCAGAAATTGTTCTATTAAATTGGGAAGAGTCTTCTCAAGAGTTATTAGTTGTATTCAAAAGTGGAGAATATTGCATTTATAATTTGATAAACCTAACAAACCCTATCTTCAACAGAGAAGGCAAATTAAGTTCATCAATTAAATCCATAAGCAAACTTGGTAGTTCTCAAAAGTATTATGTTATTTACCATGATGATCAAAAGGATGTTGTTGAATTTAATAAAATCAAAAGCGCAGTTGATGCTAAGGATACGTTCATCGTAGATCACACGAGTAAAAAGGTATTTGGTCGCTTGTTTAACAAGAACAATGGACTTCAGAACACTTGGAACATAGCCGTTGAAAAGTCAGAAAATATTGTTGCATTTGCCTCCAAAGATGAATCTCCAATTGTTAATGTGGGTACGATATTGGGTGATAGAACTGTCATGTACAAGTATCTATATCCAAATTTAGCAAGTTATGCAGTAGTTGATAATGAAACGAACAAATTATTTGTCAATATTATTGACACTGTAACAGGTGAATTATTATATTCACAATATCATGAAGATAATGTTAACATTGCTTTTCCAATTGACATTGTGTTTGGAGAGTATTGGGTTATTTATACTTATTTTAGTTCCGACCCAATTCCTGAACAAAAAATTGCCGTTATTGAATTATATGATTCAATTACTCCAGATGTAAGAGTATCTGATCCATCCATTGAATATAATCCTCTAGAAGGTATTTATAAACCTGAGGTCTTGACGAAATCATATTTCTTCCCTGAAGTCATCAAAAGAATATATATCTCCAATACTAAATTTGGAATTACAAGTAAAGTACTAATTGTTGAAACAGAAGATGAGCAGATTAGTATTATTCCAAAATTTGTAATCAGTGCAAGACGTAAGCTGGAATCAGAAATGACTGACACCGATAGAAAAGAATTTATGGCAGTCCCATATGTCAGTACTATTCCAACAAATGATCAATTCATTATCACTCATTCTAGAAAAATATTAATGAGTAAAAAATCTGATTTATCAACCAGTCCAACTAATTTAGAATCAACTACTATTGTTTGTGAAGTTGGACATGATATTTTCTGTACTAGAATCTCACCTTCATCTCAATTCGATGTAATGAGTCCAACTTTCGAAAAAGGAAAGTTATTATTAACAATTTTCGCAATGGGAATGATTTTATTATTTTTACGTCCTAAAGTTTCATCAAAGAAGTTAAGGACTCTCTGGATGGTAAGAGATTAGATACCATGATATTACTATAATATTACTTCTTTACAAACCATCTTTCTAGTAATCTTATACTTATCTATCATTACATAGATCTATATTTTATATATTTCAAAAATATCCATGTTATAAAATATTAAGCTTTTCGCCCATAGTAAAATTTCTTAAGTAAAATCAGAGAAAAGATAAATGCGATATAATACCAAGATGAGTTAAAACTAATAGTGTATTTGATCATTATCCAATATCAAAGATATCCAAAAGTAGTTAGTACTAGTATTAATGGTAGGTGTTGAAACCAATTTGATTCAAAAGTATGAGGATTTTATTAAAAGCAAGTCTAACTTTGATATAGTATACGGAGTCTCACAGATTGATGAACCTGAAAAATTGTTAATATTAGATGCATCATTTAATCCGCCACATATGGGACATTATGCATTGATAAAGAAATCAGTTGAGTATTATAAAGAATCAAAAACTCAGGTACTGCTGCTTCTTTCTGTAAATAATGCTGATAAATCTCCACAGCCAGCTACTTTTGATAAAAGATTAGAAATGATCTGTCTGTTATGTGACATGTTAGAGAAAGAAAATATTAACACAATAGTTGGATTGACTACATTTAGCAAATTTGTGGATAAAAGTAGAACTATCAAAGAATGCACATTATTAAAAAGTACACTTGTTTTTTTAGTTGGCTTCGATACAATTGTTAGAATATTTGACCCAAAGTATTATATACCACTCTTACCCTCCGAAGCATTAGGTGATTTCATGATGAATACTGAATTTGCTTGTTTGACAAGGGATGATGGAAGTATATCAATTGATGAACAATTAAGATATCCTATAGATATTGCTAATAAAAAATATGAACCCGCCATTCCTGCTTCTTGGGGGAATAAAATTAATATTCTTGCCAATGAACCGCAATATTCATCGATATCATCTTCTAGTATCAGGAAATACTTGGCAAATGGATGTCCATTGAAGGAACTATCTAACAAGCTTCCCTACTCTATTATTGAATATATAGAAAATCACGAAAAGTCCATCTTTTAATATTTATTCATAACATTATGTAAAGTTAATTCTTTATTTACTTATTTATTTATTTATTTATTTATTTCTTTTTAACTACTATCTACTAGGTTTGGATGCAGTAAAGATTCTTTGTGTTGTTGGCTTTAGGTTGTCAAAGAAGTCTTGGAAAAAATCTTCGAATGAATTGAATTGGTCAACATCTGGTATAACTGGGTTAGCTGAAGTAGTATCTGTTCCACTAGTGTGTGATGTAACAGAATAAGGTGATTCTGTTGGGGTTACTGTACCTCTATCGGTGTTTGTAATATTATTTATATTTGTAGCTGTGCCCTCTTTGTTAATACCTGTAATAGGTATAGAACTTAATGGTGGTGGAAAATTTGTTAAACTTATTCTTCTTTTGCTAGTATCAATAATTGATTTTATAATTTTACCAACATTATCAGTTGCATCATTCATCTTCTCCCCAATTGCATTTAAGTGCCAGTAAACTCTAGAACATATATTAAGTACTCCTTGTCTTTCTTCTTGATTGAACCAATGTAGGAAATCACACAAAGTTAAACATGTGTAAACCAATTGGTGAGTTGTAAATATTGGAGCACCTCTTATAAGAGATGGTGGCAATCTTAAAAATCCATTTAATAAAGAAAATGCATGATCCTTCATTGTCAAAAGAATTGAACTCAAAAATAAAGGATATGATTGTAAACTTTTCAAAAATTCTGATATGAATGACCTACAAATCATTATATGATAAAAGTCAAATGTAAAGAGTAATACACCACCTCCATCTTTCGCTAGTAGTTCTTCCCAATTTTTTAACCAATAATCTAGTTCTGGAAATATTAACGTTTCAGCATTTATTATTGGCTCTTGATTAAGGGTTCGAAGATTACTATTTTCAATAAATTTTTCCTTCACAGTTCTAAAATATGATTTAAAATTCAAAAAAATTGAATTGACAGTATCACCTAAATTAATTTCACTAATTTT
Source organism: Vanderwaltozyma yarrowii (assembly GCA_030568135.1). NCBI lineage: Eukaryota > Fungi > Ascomycota > Saccharomycetes > Saccharomycetales > Saccharomycetaceae > Vanderwaltozyma > Vanderwaltozyma yarrowii. The sequence continues at coordinate 42,788 of JAJLTL010000039.1, forward strand.
GATGTCATCTGCAAAGTTCGCTTGTGGAAACTTTGCAGTTAAATTATTGTACTCCATAAGCATATTATCTGGTGGTGATACATTTCCATAACTGATTGAATATTCTAAATTACATGCCGTTAATGAATTTAATATCCTCAAATGGTACAAATCTTCTGACGTATAAATTTCATCTATCAGCACACGATCTTTAAGTTTATGAAAATCAATAACATTTAGTAAACTGTGTATAGCGAAATGACTTAAAACTAATGAATTGAATTTCAGTTGTCTATGACGTTTCGTTCTTCTTGAAATATGGAACATACAACAGTATAGTATAGCCTCTATATCAAAATCTGTTAATTCATCAAACATTGTTAAAGTATTAGTCAATAATCTTTCTACTAATGGATACAATATTTCTTGTTTCTCTTCATATTTCTCATTATCATCAAAACTCATAGCAATAATTGTAAAAACACTTGTAATAAATAAATGTTGATGCGCATATTTTTCATCAATTTCTTTGATACCACCAGGTATAATCCAAAAATGTGATCTTACAAGAAATTCTCTAACTAAATTATGAGTTAATTGACGGTTCTTTTCATAAAATTGTAAAAAATTAACTCTGGCTACAACAGAAGGACGTTGCTTTTGTGCAATAATATCCTTTTCCGATTTTGCCTCTGTTGGGAACAGTCTTTCATCGATATCAGTAATTAATTTCAAAGGAGATTCCTTTAAATTTATACCATCGAATAATTGTTCATTATTTAGTTGATTAATACTTCCTAATTGTGGTTTTCTTGCAGAATTTTCTAACGAATCTGAATCACTGCTATTAACATTACTTAAGTTTCCTATGTTTGGAGTTGATCTACTTGTTTTTGGTGGTATCAAACCTTTTGCAGTAGATGCTGCAGAATTGGAGCCTTGTAAAACCATTAATATTAATTCAATTTTACTGTCTATACTACTGAACTTCTCTTCTAATCTATTTAAACGATTATTTAACGTATGGGTTAACGGATTCGTCGTTGTGTTTATAGTTGGTAAAGATTCAACGCTGATGGTTTTTAACTTATCATTGTGAGGTATTGGTGCTTTACTTTCTGTATCTGGTGATAATTTAGTTTGTGCCAAGATTGATGATTTTGAAGAATCTTCAATGGCGATTAAAATTTCATCTTCACGATCTTTTGTTAGAGAACATTCGATTTGTAATACATTACAACGATGACATTTACCAACAATTGGTTCAAAATCACATCTAGTTTTAAATTTTCTACAAACATTACAACTAAATGTCTTCCTCTTTTTACGAGGTCTCTTTGAAGATAGATCATTTGATGATGCCTCATTAAATTGAACTTGTTTACCATTCAAAGTTCCTTCTTCTCTACTCCCTTCATTCGTGTCTAGATTATTACCCTCAACTTCCTCAACATCGTCATCATCCTCACTCTTACTATTATGTTCATCACTTAACCTTATTACATGTGGAATTTCTTTATTGTGTTTGTTACCGTTCTCTGTAGTAACTTCTCCAGTTTCTACAACTTCATCAGCTTCACCAACTTTGTCAACATTGCCAACTTTATTAACTTTATCAACACTAGATATTACCATGAGTAGACAATTCAACAGGTATACAGTTATGTCGATATTCAAATATACTGTAAATAGTTTGTAAACTATGTGCCTTTGTTCTTGTTTCGATAGTTTGATATAGTTTTGATGTATATGACATTTATACTTTTTTCAATATCAACAAATCGATGTCCCAACGGACAAAACAAGTATCGCCGCCGGAGAAGTTTCCATTGTGTAAAATAGCATATGGACATGAAGAGGATAATAGGTATGTATGTACAATAACTAATAAAAGTTTAAAAGATTAAAGGAATAAAAAGAATAAATTTATGAGCTAAAAATTAGTTATTGAATAATATAGTTTAAGTTATATCGATTCATTGTCTTCAATTAGAGTGTTCCTCATGAAGAAAATGAGATGAGGTTGTTTATTTTATCTTAGTTGATGTAATTGTGCTGTAATGTTTTCTAATTTGCAGATTCTCAGGATAAAAATTAGAAAGAAAAGAGCAGGAATCAGTTTACTGTAATATAGTTGTGATACATAATGTACCTAGTAAAATGACTGAAATCAAAACTGCAAAATCAGACATTTTTTTTATAGAGCTTGCATTTGTAACTTTTGTGAAATATCCTGACTTTCTTTCGGAAGTTGAGGATGAACTGGAACCTTTTTTGTCATCAGAAGTATCTGTGGTAATTTCACTACCATCTATAACTTCACCATTTTCATCGACACTTAAGGTTTTTTGTTTTTTACCTGAAGTACAATTGATCTTACCGCCTCTAATGATAGAACGACCACTAATTGGTGTAGTCCATTTGTTACAATCTAAGATATCAGAATTACTATTAATGAAGGCACTACCTTTAACCAATTTTAATTCAGGGAAATCTGTGTCTTGGAAACGACCTTCAAAATAAATAGCACCACCAATTTGTTTTAGTTTTGGTAAGAAATCGATTTTCTCTAATTTATTGTTATTTGAAATCATTAAACCACCTTGAATATTAGATACATTACCAAAGTCAACCTTTTTCAAATTTGTATTATCAATTAATCCAACAGTACCACCAACAGATGTTAAAGTTGGAATCTCCAAATCTGTAAATAAATTTTCAATAAATTCCATTGAACTTGCTACTTGTTCTAATTTTGGGAAAGAAACCATTGAAGTATCTCTTACTGTAATATTTTCTGCAAACTCAAGTTCAGGCATTTCTAATTCTAATTCTCTTGCATTAGCATGGATAGTAAATTGTTGTTTAACTTCTTTGATGTTTGTCTTAATGATCTCTAAAAATCTGTTATTATTAATATTAAATACATCCAACTTTTTTATCTTATCAAACCCATCGATCACTGCTAAAGAAGTATCAGATATAGTTATACTTCTAAGATTTTCGATGTCTCTACTCAAATATACTGTATTTAAAATTGGAACTACTTTCCAATTAATTACTTTAACATTTTGTAATATTGATGCATCTAATGTAACTAAAGATGTTAAACTTTGAAGTGCGAATGTACCACCAATAGTTTCTAGATTTTTAGCTTCAATTGTTACAATATCAGAGCTATCTTCAATGGTAAGATCACCTTGAATACTTTCAATACTCCCTAAATCAACATTAGAACTATCATAGTTTGTTATATAGATTGAACCCATTATGGTTTCACATTGACTTTGTAAATTATATAAATCTTGACTCGATTCGATATTATGAATATCTTTTCTACATAATTCATGCATTGGCGAAGCTTTTTCGAACTTCTTGGGATCAAAAGACTTATAGGATTCAACAATAATATTACTATTGAGCATATTAAATTTTGGTTCCTCTAATTTATTTTCTCTTTTATGATTAACCTCTGGAAATTGTGGTACAACATTATGTGGCAAAATTCTACCATGACCAAGTGGGCCATGTCCATTGTTGAAATTAATTTCTTGCTGATTCATAATATCACGATCATTGAAATCTATTGCGATTGATTTCGCTAAAACAGGTAAAAATAATAAAGAATATCTCATTTAAAATTAGTTCAATTCACTTTTAATGTATAAATTTTATTAATTATTTTACAATTAGATTGGTTCTTCTTGTAGTTTACTATTGGCTTATCTAATAGGTTTGTTCCTGTAAAACAGTCAGTTATAAATATTACCTCTTGTTTAGTATAGTATATATTATATAGAGTATATCTATTATATTCTAAATTAAACTTCTCTTATTTGAAAGATAATCTTTTTACTCTTCTTTTAAATTTAGTGACACAAACATTTACATATCTTTTTTTTTAAGTTTAAAGGAAATCTCATCTGACGCTACCAGTTTGTGTGACAGCCAGGTAGAATAAAAATAATAGCTTTTAGATAGCAAATAGCAGACCATTAGCCATAAAACCAATAGGAATAACAGTGACAGTAATTAACAAATAATTATATAGATATAGATATGTGTATAAATACATTTATTTATATATTGATATTTACTAATTTTTTGTTACTTCGACAAATAATCTTTTATGGAGTTCAATCTTAGCGATATCTCTTCAATAAATACTTCACTGAATCCAGGAACTTTTGATTCTGTCTTGTTAAAATTCTCTAACATGTTATCAACATATAGACGTGTTTCCTCATCATGTGCTCTATCATGCATTCTAGTAAAACTATAAGATATGATATTCTTTAAATAATCAAATTCTTTTAAATTAAACATAGAACCATTTGGACCATTCTGATCAATTTCCATATCAGACACAGCAACATGTTCTTTGGCATTATATTTCCTGAATGAACATGTTGTTTGATTAGTAATTGGTGTTTCTGTTTGACCATCTTGTTTTTCATATGGACTTTGCATATTTAATGATGGAGTTGTTGGAGGATTCAAAGTTTTACTTGTCTTTGGTGATAAATCATTATTAACTTTTTTATCTGTTTTTTGAAAATCTATTGTTCTTAATGTATTAAAGTCCCAAGTTACTTCGTATTGGGAATCTTTATAAAATTTCTCTTGTAAATGAAATTTTGGAGTTTTTGAATAATTATTTTGAATTTTTTTTCTTTTAACAAACTCGACATCATTACTTAAATCAAATACTTGAATATTGGAAACAAAGTCAGAAGATAGAAGGGTCTTTGCAGATGGTCTTAAATCAGGTTCTTTTATTAAACAGGTAGCAACAAATTTTTTAACAACATCAGTATAATGACCATGTAATTTTGGAGGTTTTCTCTTTGGTAAATTAATCATTACTTTCATTGGATCACAATTGGATAAAGGTGGTAAACCTTTTAGTAATTCATAAACAGTAATACCTAATGACCAAATATCAGCTTTTTCATTATAACCATTACCATCTTTATTAACAACTTCAGGTGCCATCCAATATGGAGTGCCAACAAATGTACCTCTCTTCATAGTAGCTTTAATTTGACCACTAACTCCAAAATCACCTAGTTTTACTTTACCATCATCAGTTAATAAAATATTTGCAGCTTTTATATCACGATGAATCTTTTTTTGGTCGTGTAAATATTTTAAACCTTTTAATATTTCTCTTGTAATATATGCAACTTTATTTTCAGGTAAACCATTTATATAGACAGTTTTGATTAAATCCGAACATGATCCACCACCACAGTATTCCATTATAATCCACATTGAAACATCTTCTGTTAAAGTTGTTATATAATTTGTAATATATGGAGATTTTAATTCTGCAAGAAAAAAAATTTCTTGAGCTAATAAATCAATATTTTCTTCTGAATGTTCTAAATTAACTACTTTCACAGCAACAGTCTGTCCAGTTTTTTTCTCTAATGCTTTATATACATCACCAAAGTTTCCTCTTCCAACACATTCTTGTACAGAATATATTGAACTTGGATGTACACGTTTAAAAATATCTTTAGTCATTATTCAAAAGTAAAATTGAAATCAATATCAATATCAAAAGTATCTGTAAAAACAATAGCAATATTTTTTGAATTATTATTTAATAATCGAATAACTATTAAACTCTAACAACTTAAACCAGCAAACAATTATAAAAATTTTAAAACGATAGATACTTAGCAGTAAATGAATTTTAAGATAGGAATTGAGTAGCTTATATTTTTTTCTAAATCTCTTTTATATAATTTAGTTCAACCAACAACAAACTTGATATTGAAATATAATAAGTTTAATTATATAAATGTATATTTTTAAATACAATGTTGGGTCCTAGTTTGTATATTAATTGTAGGCATTGTTGGGTTATTATCATCAAATTGAATCATAATTACCACAAAACACTTTAAGAAAATGTGACGCGTGTCAGTAAATAGGCTCAAGTGCAAATACTACAGTACGCAAGAGAATAAAAGAGGTGAAGGTATTGAGTAAGTGTGTATACATTGGTGTCAATGGTGAGTATTTTATGTAGTTATTGAACTATTATTATTGACCACCTTATATGTTGACTGCTGTTCAGATAATGGGGATATCTTATGTATTCATTAGCGTGTCTAATGAATAATACACACACCCTAACTGCTATTGGTAAAACCAAAATAGCTCCAAACGTATATTAACTAATAAGTCACATACTGGAATATAATTTCAAAACTACTGATATAAATCTCAGTTGTAGTTATTTTACAAGAATCAGTGTTGTTGATACTTGTTTCAGTATCTTATAGTACGCCATAGTATTATTTTTTTTTCAGATTTTTTTCTCATAGATTGTAGGGCTGCATTTATGAATACTTCCCATTGTTAATGTTTCTCTCTCTCTCCCTCTTGCACCATAACTACTACCTAACTGATACGTTTATTCGATATACTACCTATTTGCTCTTAAATCTTCATCGTTAAAAACGGAATCCGCCTTTTCCTCCCAACACCACGCCCTGCAGCTCATCGCAAATTTAAAAGAAACAGATTATTAAGCTATAAGTTATAAGTTATAAAGATAAATGGATGATTATGATGATGATGAATGGTTTATTCGTGGTTGTAGAAGTAGTTGGTATTGCAAGTGGGTGAGTAGCGTAGATCTATTGAAGATAATTAGTGCAGATAATAGTAGGGTATTCCTTTTTATAAAATGGATTTGCTTGGTGATATAGTTGAGAAGAATGTCGATTTGGATGATACTCCAAGACAATCAGATAAAAATATTTCAAACAAGAATGGGTTCCCAGAATTATACAAACCAGAAAAGATTTCCTCTTGGAAACATCGTTTAAGAGCTAAAGCTGCTGCATCTGCTAGAAAGAGTAATCAGCAAGTCAATAATGATAGTGCTAAAACAGGTAATGATAAAATTCGTCCTGAACCAAAATTAAGTAAAATGGAAAAACATGGCAAAGAAGCAAAATCTGCAGCACAAAGTATTCATATGGAAAATTTAAATACGATAAATGATATGTCAGAAGAGCAAATCATGCAAGAAAGAAAAGATTTATTAGAATCATTGGATCCCAAATTAATTCAAAATTTATTGAAAAATATAAATAAGAGAACAGGTAAAGATGGTGAACCAGCACCATTTTTTGCAGAAATTGAAGGTGCACCAGGTACTTGGGTTGGTGGAACAAACGATATCAGTCAGTTACCTTCTTTAGATGATGATCAAGTTAATAAAGCATTAGATGTTAATAATCTTTCATTGGAAGATGATCTTGGTGATAATGATAATGGAATAAAAGATAATAACGACACTTTTGACGTAGAAAGTAATGAGAATTTTGAATACGATGATGTAGATGATGTTGCACCATTAGATTATCAAATGGCACAAGCAATAGATCACATGTCAAATGAAAAATTATTAAATGATGTCCATTTCATCAAACAAACAAAACATAAACATAATCATAATAAGGATCATGACCATGATGATGATGATGAAGAAGAAAAATATGAAAAATTAGACTTAAATGATCCAAATTTTGATGCAAACTTGCATGATAAATTTTTCCCAGATTTACCAAAGGAAATAGATAAATTAGCATGGATGAAATCTGTCGATACTGATGAGACAACTACACCTTCATTGATACAAGATGTATCACAGTTAAGATTCGACTTGAAAGGTAATCTAGTTCCCCCAAATAGAGAAATCAAATCCACTACTCATTCTGCATTACATCATCATTCACAAGATCCTCATCTGGCGGGTTATACCATTCCTGAGCTAGCAAGACTATCAAGATCAACATTCCCACAACAAAGATCCATGACGATCCAAGTGTTGGGAAGAATCTTGTACAAGTTAGGTAAACAATCGTATTATCAATTAGTGCCAGAAATTGATTCAACAGTTTACAACGAATTGGGTAGTACACAAGCGGTAATGGATAAAATATATGCGATGTTTTGGGACCTATGTAAAGATTGTAACGTCATCGAATCGTTACAAGATGCAGCTGATGAGAAAATGACAAGTCATCTTACTGTTAGAAACTATGCAATCGATGCTCTATGGTTATGGAAAAATGGTGGCGGTGATTTCAGAATAACCAAAACAGAAACAAAGCAAGAATCTAAATAGAACAATATATACAAATATATACTACATGTAATCATACTCTCAATATCACATATCCTATCATATATATATATATAGTATGACACATTCATCACCATAGTTAACCTTCACGGGCCTTAATGAAAAATTCTTGCCTTACTATAAGGGGGAAAAAATTTCAGCTGATGCCTATAAGGTTCAAATGATAAAGGTGTGGGTAAATTTGAAGAAGAGTTTGTTTGATTGATGGGACAGAGGAGCAAGACAGGAAATATAGACAGCTATAGATAGATAGATACTGAGATTGCATGATCCTACTTGTTCAAAATAATGATGACAAACAAACAAGATATTCATGTGGCAGTTTCGAATGGGAAAGATACCGTTGAAGAAACAGTAACTTATGACAATTCTTTAACTCCTGATGATGATGAGTACGATGATGGTTTACAGATAGGTAATGAAGATGACGATGGTGGTGAATTACAAGAGAGTTCACTTAGAAAGATGGTCAGCCAACATTTAAAGCCAAATTTAGGGTTAATATTATTGACAGTAGCTTATTTTTTCAATTCACTGATGGTTGTTTCAACAAAAGTATTAGAGACAGATCCAGAAAAGAGGAAAGAGGATAGAATAAAACCATTGCAAATATTAGTGGTAAGAATGACCATCACTTATATTGGTACGTTGATATATATGTATTGCAAAAGAGATGTAATACCTCATGTTCCATTTGGTCCTCCAGAAGTTAGAAAATTATTATTAATTAGGGGTTGTGTTGGATTTTTTGGTGTATTTGGAATGTATTTTGCATTAATTTATTTAACAATAAGTGATTCAGTGTTGATTACTTTCTTATCTCCTTCAATAACAATTTTATTAGCATGGATAATACTACGTGAAAAATTAACAAGATATGAAATTATGGGATCAATGGTTTCATTACTAGGTGTAACATTAATCGTTCGTCCATCTTTTTTATTTGGTGAAAGATCATTAGGTTCATCAGAAATGGATTCTGCTATTGAAACATCGAATCCAAGGGAAAGATTGATTGCTACGGTAGTTGCATTGGTTGGTGTCGTTGGTGCTAGTTTTGTCTATATTATTATTAGACATATTGGTAATAGAGCACACGCCATAATGAGCGTTAGTTATTTTTCATTAGTAACTACAGTGATATCATTAGTTGGTATAATAGCCATCCCATCGATGAGATTTCAAATACCGACTTCATTAAAGGAATGGCTTTTATTTTTGAATCTAGGTTTCTGTGGATTTTTCTTTCAACTGTTATTAACAATGGGTATTCAAAGAGAAAGAGCTGGAAGAGGTTCATTAATGCAATACGCTCAATTACTATATGCTATATTTTGGGATGTGAGCCTATGGGGAAGATGGCCTTCAGTTTGGTCGTGGGGTGGTATGCTCCTGATTGTTGGTAGTACTTTATTTGTCTTTACACTGAAAAATTCCACTCAAGATACAAAACCTGAACAAGCATTAGAAAATATTCTACGTAGAGAAAATGATATGAGCGGAGAAATACTTGAATTGGATGAGTTATCTGATTAAGATTTAAGTATCCTAAAACAGTTGTTGCTGTTTTGGTAACAACATCGCCATTGTAAACTATACTTCTATATATTCTTATATTACTAAATTATCCAGGGAACACCCAGATACTCTCCCTCTATTTCTCATGAACATTCAAACACCTTATTCATTTATATCCATATATACACATACAGATTAGTACAATATAGATAGACATTATTCGATTTATAAAGATTCATTTCATAATACTTTCACTATCATTATTATAACTCCAGTTCTTATAACTCTTAACTATGGTGAACTTGAACAATTTTGGCGTGTAAGCGCTGAGAAGCCTTGTAACACGAAATGAAATTATTATATTAAAAAGTAAACAAAGCAAACTATAAATCAGATTGCAACAATGAGAGTATAGTAAGATAGGAATAAATACAGTAAGGATATTAACTTTATTGTAGATTAGAGTTATAAGTAACGGATAGTATAGTAAAGATGGAGTTTCATTCAGCAGATTATTATAAAGATGAGGTTAAAAACCTGGAGGTCATTATTGCGCAGAGCAGTGATCATGTTCTGGCAGATCAAGAGCAGAGATTTCAGTCGACATTACATGAAATAGCACAGAACATTAATACGATGAGTAAAGAGAATGAGTTTGTTACTATTGAGAACGAATTGCCACTGAATGAACAGGATTCTCGAGTTATTGATCCAAATTGTATTAGTGGGAAAATATCGAACTTGAACCAATTTTTAGAACTTTTAAAGATGACCCATTTGGAACAAGAATCATTAGATTATTTTTTAAGGTATACTATTTCTTCAACAAATTTACTGCAATTAGAATCCAAACAGGATCCCAGATATAGTTTATTAGAAGATGAAGTTAATGAACTAGAGAATATTACTTTAATGACACATCGTGAAGCTATAGATAATACAAAAAAAGAAATATCAGAAAAGAGTAAAGAATTTGCAAATAAGCAAGATCAAATTAACGAATTATATCTTGATACAACTAATATTCTAGAAAATTGTTGGCAAATGATTGATGAATTAGAAATTTTGCAAAAAGATAGAGAAGCTGAACATCAGAAGAAAGTTTCAAATGACGAAAATATTAATGACAGTGATAAAAGTCCTATACAGGAGACATATAATGAGTGGATGTTACTTCAGGACACTCTCATGGAGGATAATAAACTTTATTCAGAATTAAAAATGATAGAGCAAACAAAGGATATGAATAAAAAGAATTTATCAACTAAGAAAATGGGTAATAATGCGAAAATGAATATAGAATTAAACAAAACTGGTTCTACTCTTGCAATGTTGGTTAAATTATGGAAGAATTCCTTTTTTTCTAATGGTAGATATAATCCAAAGATGATGGATCTGGAAGTATATCCTCAAACCAAGAAGTTTCAATATAAAGCATCAGAACAATTTTCAATAACGATAGAACTTAATAAGAGTGGTAAATCAGTTAAGGATATACATATTTTTGAAAATATTGGTAAAACAATTCATGAAAATAAATCTCTGAAAAAAGAATTTTTAGACAAACATCAAAAGCCTTTAGAAAGTTATCATGTATACCAAATAATAGAAGATACGTTAATTGAATTTCATTAGTAATGTTATAAATATTAATTTATAAATATAAATATAATTATATATATATATAGCAATTAGTTTTTATTTTAAATTAGATCATTCGACAGCGCTTAAGAAAGCACCCATTGCACCTAAGTACCCTTCATGTTTTAAGAAAAATGCTTGTTTGTTTCCTTCAGACCAGAAGTTGATTGCGTAACTTAAAGTGTTCATAGTTGTTAAATGACCTCTTATATATGAACCACCAAAATAAATATTTTGTACGTTGTGGATTTTTGCTTGTAAATAAGCTATTTGACCGATATTATTTGAGATTGCGTATAGTAAGCTTTTACAAATATCTGGATTATTATATTTATTTTCCTTTCTTGATTGTATATCATTTGTTGTCGTTGTCGTTGTCGTTGTGGTGGTTGAAAGTTTGTTATTTGATTGTAGTTTATTGTGTTCTTCAGGTAAATTATCTGTTGTTGCTGTTGGTGAAGAAATATTTCTAAATACTTTTGCGAAAGAGGAAGCGATATGAGTTGATTTTAACCCAATATTATTATAATCTGAACCGTAAATATCACCAACTAACATATCAACATTAGTATTATCTCCATCTTGAGCCCAATCTAACATTTCATCATATGTTTTTGCACCTGTAATTAATGAAAGTAATCCCCATAGAGTTCCTCCACCTAATGAAGAACCACCAATACGTGAGAATTTATTTGGACCATCAGCTTTCAGTATTGAAACTCCTGAACCAATATTTACTAACATATATGGATATATTGAATCATTTTCTTTTAATTTATTATATGGTAATACGACATTTCTTGCACCATCTTGATCATTATAAGTGAATACTTCATCAGGAATTTCATGTATTGACATATTTAAACCTCTAATCAAGCATTCCATTTCATCAAATCTTGATATATTTTTAATATTTGAAAATTCTTTTGTTAATAATTCATAAAATTTATATGCACCACCACCTGTGGCAATTATTTGAGTAGATTCATAATTGTTATAATTGTATGTATTGACTATTGTATGTAGTAAAGCAATAAATTCATTAATTTTTTCTGTTTCCACTGTTTCAAAAATCAATTTATTACTATCAATTGGTGAAAACACAACTTTTGCTAATGAACCACCAATATCTATTGCAATAGTGAAAAGTCTTTTTGAATAATTGCATGGGTAATCTATTATGTTAGTCATCTGTGTCATTGGGTAAAATTATGAGAATATGTTGTGTACTATTATGAAGGAAAGGGGAGAAGAATAAAGGGAGAAAACGAAACGTTTTAAATATTTATATTGAATGTGAATGATTGTAATGCATGTAAATAGATAGGATGCAATAAAAATAAAATAAAATTGACTAGCTAAAATGGAAATATGGATGCAGTAAAGATTACCAAATCGAATAAAGCTGCTTTCTTGAGTATATAGGTATTCTCGAACACAGAAAGATGTCACGATTCAGAGGTAATGAATTGAGTATCACTCTTGTACTCTATTCTGGATCACAATAACATTTGTTATATAATATAATATAACAAATACTTTCTCTTTTGATCGTCGTTCAAACAAAATTTCAGAAATATGGCAATGCTTATTTTGGCAAAATAACGGCTATTACCTAAAATTACGTGAACGAGTAGTAGTGGTAATGTTGCTGTCAAAGTATTTAAAGGATAAGAAAGATTGGATTACAGTGCATGGGGGCATGCTTGTGTCTTGTGTATATATACTTGTGTGTGTTTTTTATTACAACAAAGCAAGAGAATTTGAATAACTCCATTGACAAGAGCGACGACATGTGATGATATACTTTGTCCATTGCAATTGGTGTACGATTAAAAGGGTTGATCATTTACTTGTAGCACATAACCATAAGTGTTTGTACCACTCACTCACTCACCCTCTTGGGTAATATTGCCATTGTCATTGCCATTGTATTCACTATTAGAACAATTCCTGCTTTTCATCAACATTAGTCAAACAATTGTTGCCTGTTGAAGTAGTTCAAATTGCTCTCTGGGCGTAAAAATTTTCGAAGTTGGAAAAGTTTAAAATGACTTTTAGTTAAATTTGTCATTGTGATTTGTATTTGTGAAGGTGGTTGGTTATTTATTTGGGCCTGTGTTATAAGATCAGTAGTCCAATTACTAGTGTGTTGATAATGGTTGCTAAGAACGTATCTGAATTGGTAAGAACCAAGTACCAAGAAGCTTTGAAAAATGGTCATTTAGTTTTCACTGAAACTACCGCTGAGAAACTTAAAGATGGGGAAACTGGTATGAAATACCATGTTACTTATGCTCCAAGTTTGAATAAGAAGGATTCGGATTCAGATGCTGCTAAAGTCGATCCTTTTGAAAAGCCAGCTGAGGAATTAACTGTATTGGCAGATGTTGATGAAAGTGGTAAATTTTCTTTGATTTTGAATAAATATCCAATTGTTGAAAATCATAGTTTATTAGTCACTAAAGATTTCCAAACACAATCATCTGCTTTGACTCCAACTGAATTGATTACTGCTTACAGATTGATCAACAGATTAGATGATGAAGATGAAAATGTTAGAAATTTAATGTTTTATAATTCTGGTGAATTAAGTGGTGCATCACAAGAACATAAACATTTACAATTTTTAGAATTACCAAAAAATTTCACCACTTTACAAGATTCTATTTGTTCCGGTAAAGACCATTTCTTACCAACTGTAAGAACTGAACCATTACAAAGTGAAAAGGTTTCTTTTGCTCATTTCACTGTACCATTACCAGAATCTAGTGGTGATGTTGATGAAGATTTATTAGCTATGTGTTATTTCTCTTTGTTACAAAGAACTTTAACTTTCTTCCAAGATTGGACAAATGAAAGACCAGAATTAGAAGGTAAAAGAAGTTATAACGTTTTATTAACTAAAAAATGGATGTGTATCGTACCACGTTCTTCTTCAAAGGCAAAATCATTAGATATTAATTTCAATGGTACTGCTTACACTGGTTTAGTATTAGTTAAAGATGAAGATATCTTAAACAAAATTAAAGAAGATGTTCATACTTTGGATACCGCTTTATTAGAATGTGGGTTCCCAAATACCGCTGGCCAAAAGACTAATGAATATAATTATTAGTCCTATCAATTTAATTTTTTTAGCTAATGATAAATGATAGAATTCAAACTATTTATAAATATGCATATATATATAAATACATAAAATAAAAAAAAAAGTTTTCACTTATATCTCATATAAAAAATTAGTATATATTAATTATATATTAATAATATATTAAAAACCTTTTTTATATTTGAATAATGTTACAAAAATAGTGTTTTAACTTTTAATTATATTATTATATTATTATTATTATATTACTATATAGTTATATTACTACGTTATTATATTACTATGTTATTATATTACTATGTTATATTATTATTATTATATTCATTATTGTTTCATAATATGCTACTGTAAAAAATCAAAATATTACTTTACTTTTTAATTAATTATGCACTTTTTTTCTATTAGGTATCTTTTGAAAATAAACTCATGAATGCACTTAATTTTGACTTTCTCTTCTTTTTGTTCTTTACAGCCTTATCTAAAATCACTGCAGTGTCACTGACACTTCTAGGTTCTTGTGTTATATATTTTCTTCCAGCTAATGATAGATTACTGGATTCTCCACTTTTCAAATACATCTGACTATTAATTGTCAAGGAATCAAAATGTTGTGTTATGCTTTTAGTTGGTGAAATCATGGATGATAAATCAACTGTATCACCAGGCTCACCCAATAGTACATCATCAGATATTAGTTTAGCCTCATTATTACATGTAACGTCTTTCTCTGACTCTGATGATGACGATCTAGCTGTATCATCATCATTAACAACCATAACCTCATTTATACTTTTACTATTTGCATTGTCATATGGTACATCATACACTTTACTTTCAAAATTAAATTTGTTATTATTGTGACCATTGATATTAGAACTAGTGTGGTTACTATTATTAGAAGTACGTGTTACTGCCACTCTCGGTTGAAATGAATGATATACAGGACTTGAATTTAATTTCATATCACTAAACTTAATACTAGAACTGCCCTTCACATTTTTGTAACTATATGATACAGGTGTTCCTGGAGTAGAAACTTGTTTTGAAGGGGTAATAGCCATTGATGTGGGTGATAACGCAAAACTGGATGATAGAGAAGTGCGCGATGTTTGTTCTCTTAAAGATTGAGGTTGTATAGTAGATGATACAGAACTCAATGGCAGTTGTCTAGTGTAGGATCTTTGTTTTTGTTTGTTTATTTTTAATGAATTATATGGACTGTTCTTGTTTGCATTATTATTATTGGATAATTGATCAAAATGAATTGTACGTGAATGAATAGGTGAATCATCATTATTCGATGATCCACGATCGTACTGGATACCAGAAGCTGTAGAAGGTCGCAGTGGCGATAGTAATGCAGGTAATATATTTTCTTTATTTTTTTTACTTGAATTTGACTCCATATCAGAAGTATCTTCTTCTTCTATTCTCGGAGTTGGTAATTGCATGCTTTTAGCTGACATTAAAACTTCAAGGTCTGCAGGTGCTGATTCTGTTCTTCTATGAGATCTGAACGATCTTGGTTTAGTCTTTAACGCATCGTCTAAATTAATGATAGCATCAGGAACTCCTTGAAATGGTGAAGAAAATTTTGGTTCTTCACTAGCAAAAAATCTTGGACTTTGTAAAGGTGCCTGAATATTTGACGGAGTATATGATGAATCTTGGGTATTGCCTGGATAATTACGTGGTTCTGACATTATTTGATTATATTCCAAATCTGGATTTGAAGATTCTGAAAACAATAATCCAGGACTATCAAATGTAGAAGTAACATGTGATTGTTGATTCACCGATTGAACCGTTGCTGGAGGTTGTTTCAAAAACTCAAAATCTCCAGATATGGCAAAAGATCTTTTATGTCTATGACCCCTTCTTGACGGAGTTGAAGTTTCCTCGTTCAACGAAACGTTTGGGACTGTTAAATTTTGAGTGTTAATCATTATTATATGTTATAATTTAATATCAAAGGAATACTTTATCACAGCAGTTACAGTTAAAATAAAAAAAATTGTCCCCTGTAATTAATATTAGCCTTATTTGTGATAAAAATGAATGACTTTGGTTAATAATAAAAAAACACGTTGGGAATAGCGAATGACTTGTATGTTAAAAAAACAATATATGTTTTCTTAACTTATCTGATTGTACCACACTGAATGGTCAAAAAGTAATGTAATGAATATTTGGTAAAACAAATTATATCAAATTTGTTACCACTAATTAATCACTTAAAAGTTACACGTAAACTCTATTTATTAAATTTTCGATGGTCTCAACTTGAAAAATTTTGATTACACTTGTAATAATAAAGATAGCCCTACTAGCAAACTTATTTCACTACAGAGCACTGATGATACCGGTCCTAATACTCTTTTATCAACAACACAAATAACCCAAAACTATTCATTCTTTAATGAGCTTTTTAAAATTAAAATTTCTTTAACCCGTTTCAGTTTTTTTTTTTTTCATAAACATCACCTTTGGCAGAAAGTGATTACAGTTAAAGTTTAAAAAGGTTAGTATGTAATGAGTGAATGTGGCTAAGGAAATCTTGCAGTTAAAAGATACAGATTGGTTCAAAGTATAGTAATATATTGTCTTAAGTTTGGTAAAACCGAGATTGAGGTGAGTTGTGTTATATTTAGCTATAATTAATTGGCTATATTGACATTTTGGCATTACAATTGGAAAAGATGACGGCAAGAAGTAGGTTGGCAGTTTTATATGATTCTGCTGAAGAAATTAATTCACATTTACAAATCAATGATACACATGTTACGGTACAAGGTGATGACAATGTTGTAGTTCAACAGAGATGGGTTTTTAACCGTCAATCGGATGAAGGTTCATACCGTATTACTTGGAAATCTAAGGATAATGTTCATGCGATAAGTGTTTTAGAGCCTATGCTTAATTATGGTTTTAATGTGTATACGAGCCCTGATTCACAAATTTTAAAGAGTAAAGTCGTGGATTCAGTTGTTTATAAATCATTTCACAGTGATGCTTTTAACGTTAAAGAATATTTACCAAGTGACATCGATCTTTCCTTCATGGATTGGAATTTAGCAAATGATTATGATATTACGGTTGATAATAATCAAGTACAGATTATTGAATATAGTAGATTACCAAAAGGTTCTTCAAAATCTTATGGTAAATTAGAGAATTTGAATAAAGTAGAAGCAGGTCTCTTTTATATTGATTCTCAAGATGAAGTTGATGTAAATATTAGTGGTATCAGATGCACATGGCAAGAAGATGACGATAATTTAGAAAAGTGCCAGAAGACAATGTTATTATATAACCCATCTCATATGGACTTCTCTATTTTACAAAATAAGGAAAAGGATGTAATTGATATTGAGACTCCAATTGGTCTACATCCAAAATTATTAATCGATTTAACTAATGAAACAAAACATGATAAATGTAAATATTTTATGTTTTCACAACTACCATTAGAAATTTTTGTGGATAAATTCCAATCAGATCCAGTGGTACTCTTTGGTGAGCATGATTTGGAATTACCAAACTATAAATTGAAGGATAAATCATGGGGTTCAGAAACACTTTTCCTGTTAAAGCCAGGTGAACTAAATGAAATAACATTACATTCTAGATATGTTGAGCCTGCTGAAGGTAATGATCATTATCTTTCACATATAGAACCATTAGTTTTCCTTGCATGTGATTCTGATTCTGATAGAGTAATGAGGAATCCATTTTATTATAAAGGTCTGGGCTATGAATCATATTTCACTGATAATACTGTTTTCCAACATCTACAATCAAAATCAATAGAAATACCAATTCCAAGACCGGATATATCATCATATAAATATGTGGAAACAACAACTGCATGCTGTTTATTACTTTCATTGCTCTACTTATTATATAAAATATTTGGTAAAAATACAACTTCAAAACCTCAAAAAAGAAAGGATAAAAAGACTGCAGAGACAAGTACAAAAAATAAGAAAAAGGATGAGTAAATACAAAAAACTATATTAAAAATAAATTTTATATTAAATATTGTATATATCTATGTTACATGTTTATATTAATTTTGTAATGAATGGATAGTAAATGCACTAATGGTTTTATCTTTATGATTATTTCTTCTTGTGATGCTTCTTTGCAATACGTTTCAAAGCTCTGTGTTCATTCTTTAATACACCATCAACCATCTTATATTTACCTTTAACACCCTTTGGTCTACCTGCTAAACCTCTGTTCTTACCAGTAGCAACAACTAATGTAACCTTAGGTTTAGATGGCATTTTCTTGCTGACTTTACGCATTAATCTAGAAATTTCATCTGCCTTATCCTTTTCTGATTTATCACCATCATCATTAATAACACCAGCCTTCTTCTTGATTCTTTCCAAACGGTTAACAGCACGCATCTTCTTTCTTGCTTTGGCTTCAGCAACCTTCTTAATAGGACGAGCGTTTAATGCTCTAATCTTTTCCTTAATTGCCATAGCAGCTTCCTTTGTAATAGGTCTATTGATCTTAGAATGCTCTCTTTCATCTTCAGTAAACCAATCAGGTAAGTTTTCTGTGTCTCTGAAAGTATATCTGTTGAAACCTTCATTTACTAAATCATGTTTGGTTTTTTGTCCTAGAGCTAATTGATGAGCTAATGTCATAGCTTCAACGGTAGCAATATCAATATCAGCAGAGTGCTTTTCTTTTTCAGTTTGGTTCTTTTCTTCTTCAGAATCATAATCAGAATCTACCTCAACTTCGTGGTCATATTCATTAGCAACAATTTCAAAATCAGAATTATCATCGTCAGAGGAGTCAGAATCACTACTGTCATTAGAAGCAGCAATTTCTTGATGTTTTCTCTTTCTCCCTACCTTGGAGATATCACCTACAGATTCGGAGTTTACACCTTCAGCTGTATCAGATTGTTTTGTTGGTAAATCAGCTGTAACATTTGCGAAAATTGGATCACTGAACAACATTTTAGCATTTCTACTTAATTTACTTTCGTTATTTTCAGATTTTATTTTACTAATTAAATTGGTAATAGCTTCATCATCATCAGAATCCGATAAATCACTTTCTTCTTCAACATAATCTTTTTCTTCCTTTACTTCTTCTTCTTTATTTTCGTTGAAACCAGTCCATTCATCATCATTATCACCACCACGAGCTTGTTTAGCTCTAAATTTAGCATCATTTTCAGATTTTCTTTCTTTATAACTACTGTACATGGAGTTTAATTCGTCTTCTAAGTTATCAACTTCACCAATATCATCTTTGTCTCTGACTAATGATTCATCGATATGAATATCATTATCCTTAGCTAATTCTTCTTCTGTAAAGATAATTCTCTTCTTACCTTTTGCTAATTTATCTAATATACCAGTTTTTTCTGCAGTTTTCAAGTTAAACAAAGATTCTCTACCTAGATTAGCAGCTTCAATACCAATATCCATTGGAGTTAACATATTCATTTGCATTCTTGTTAATTCTTTTTGTTTCATTTCATTTTTCTTTCTCTTATCACGCTTTTGATTTTGTTTTTGCTTTTCTTGTAATGAATTCAATTCTTTTTCAATTTGTTCTTCTTCATTTAATGGAGTAACAGTTATTTCAGGTTTTTCTTCATCTTTATCTAAATCTAATAATTCTCTGGCGGCTTTTCTCCATTTTAAAATCATTTTAAAATCTTTTCTACCTAAAACTTTTAAATCAGAAATACAATGTAAAAATTCATCTGTAGTTTGTCTCATTTTTTTCAAAATTTTCCAGGTATGTTCTTCTTTATCAACTAAAAATTTATTATTTTCACCTAACATTGTAATTGGATCTTCAGTATTAACAAAATCCATAATTGGTAATTCATGATATAATAAATAATCACCTTCTTCATAACCTTGTCTTCTTCTGACTTTTTTCTCTGGGTTATAAATTTTAGCTTCCATGTTTGATGGACCATCTGGTAATTCTTCAAAGACTTCCTTTGGATCTAATAATCTTGGATCTAATTTTTTTGGAGCTTTGAAATTTTTACAAACAACGAAAATTTCTGCAGAAACATTTCTTGAAGCAGGAGGTTTAGTAGCTTCAACTTTTTCAAATAATTGTTGGAAGACCCAAATCAATTTATTGTAATCCTTAGATCTGAAAATCTTTGTAACAAAAGTACCACCAACAACTAAATTTTCGGCAGCTAATTTTAAAGCTTGTAAAGTTAAATGAGATTGAGTGAAAGCATCTTGAGCCCAACCTAAACCAACATTTGGAGCACCATCATGTAAAACAGTATCAGCCTTCCAAGTTTTCATATAACCTCTTAATTTAGATCTACAATCTTCTGTAGTAATATCACTTTGGAAAGTAATAACATTTGGCATTGGTTTCATTGGAACAATATCCACACCGATAATCAAAGAGTTGATAGGACATAATTTGGAGGCAACTTGACACCAGGAACCTGGAGCAGCACACAAATCAATAACAACTTTAGATTTCTCTAAGAAATGACCATATTTCTCATTAATTTGAATAACTTTAAAAGAAGAACGAGCACGATAACCTTTTTCCTTAGCAAGGTAATAGTACCTATCCAAACGACCTTTACTATTCTTCTTCTGAGTTTTACCCATTGTTTCGTAGCTGGTATATGTATATCCTTATTGGCAAGACCCAAATATCAATAATTAAACTACTACATAACAATAAATAACCATTTTAAATCTAGTATAACAGTATATATCTCTTTATAATCCATAGCTCATCGCATTTTTTTTTTTTTTCACAGAAAATTTTCACCGCTCAGCTGAATGAGAAGGGAAACGTCAAGGGACTACCCTGCCATGATGGTTTAAGCGGTGGGTGACATGAATAAATTAGTAGTAGTTTCATGAATATAGAGGTACGTTAATGGGCAATTGATGGTCTATTGTACTATCAATTCAGGATCAGCCATCGTATATTTCATTATAACCAGAGTATATAGATATTAGTGGTCTTTTCTGGGAAATTGGTGTGAAAAAAGAAGTACACTAGTTGACTTTGACCGATTTGGGTTAGATATTTAAATCGGTTTGGGTTTGGTTAGACAATCATAGACTTTGAAATACAGTGTAGGGTTAGCTGTTTCATTTGAACATAGTCAGTAAGTTTCTATACTTTTCATTTCCTTGTCTACGTGTCATTGTAATTGTAGTATAACTTGTGTTTCTCGCCTTGTCATCTAGTATCAACTATAGATCCTAGTTGGGGAACTACCTTCTCTTTGGGATGCATACGGTACATATATATGTTGTGGGGTTGAGTTAGATGACTGGTACATATACTACTTCCTTAACTTGGTTTTCCATTTAGAAAATTTTGTTTGATGTTTTGGTGCTAATTCGCATTAGTTTTTAGTGATATTTTTAACTTAATACTGCAAGCTGTCCTCCAATATTCAACAAGTCTGAACCAGTTATACATCTATAGCACTTGTAAATCTATTATTTATACCTGACACTCTTTAATTGATATGGATAGTATTAAAAAGTGGCAAAGTTTGAAATAGTAGGTATTTTAAGTTTTTTATTTATATTTTGTAATATAATATTACCTTTTAACTAACTTCTTCAATTATAATATTACTCTATAAATACAACATGTAAAATAAACAATAAATATATCAAAGTAATAATACCCAATACAATAGAAACGTTTCTTCTTCAACTTCAAGATACTTAAGTAATAAACATTTTTTAATAGTCATATAACGTTTATTATTGACTATCGATAATTTTTTCAATAAGTTATTCAAGATTTTTACAAATGATAGCTAACAATTTCCTTTCTAATGAAGAAAAGTAGTACAGAACTTTACCTATAGTGTTTTTGAAAGTGATTATTTAGTATAGATTTGTTCATATTAAAATATATGTATATGTGGATTATGCAATTTTAATTAGTATATGAGAGAAAATGAATTTATATGATATGATTAATAATTTTTCTGTTTATGAGATGAGCTATGAGGGAATCATTGTACTTTTTGAATAGGACTCTTTGGTCTTAAACTTTCTATATCAGGTTTTGTTGGAATATTATTACCTATTCTTGATATTTCATTCTTATATCTAGTTGGTGTGAAATTATCTAACATTACATCTGGAGACATAATAACCCAACCAGGTCTTAACCTTACAGGTTTGTCGAAACCTGTCCTTGTTGGGATAATATGTAATCTTTTAGTTGCAGTAGAAAAGTTTTCTGCTACTTTATATAAATGCGATGGTACAGCTCCATCAGATGTATGTTCAGTTTCAATACTTAAATCTGTATCAACATTACAATGAATCAAATGACCATCTGTCGATCTTCTTACAGTACCAGTAATACACATCCAACAATGCCATTGCATTTTTTCAAATAAAGTTGTATCATCTTGATCTAAACCTGGATAAAATGGTGAATTCTTATCAACTGGAACGAATACTAATTCTTCACTTCTTCTAAATTTTTTAGCCCAAAGTTCATTATTCATTAGTCTGGTTAGTTCATTAATTTTTTGTGCACTAGCCCAAATGAATAAAAATCCTGGTCTTGAAACCAACTTATCTAATGGTAGTTGAGTTAAAAGTGGATATATAAATTGATTATCTGTTAAACAGCCAATCATTACTACATCGAAGGTCAATTTTTCCTTTTGAATCCAATGGTTCAATGTTGGTACCATTTGATCAATATTTGCTTTACAACCAAATGGTGTAGTTGAATGTTGAGAGATTTGTTTCTCCTTCATTTGAAATAGTTTTTGTAATTTTGGATAACCTTCTACAGTATTTTCTGTATTTGAAATATGTTTTTGTGGTAAAGAACCTGTATGAATATAGTTATTTGAATAGTCATTGGTATGAAACTGTTTACTTGGTTTCAAACTAACATGTCTACTTTTATTCTCTACTTCTGTGTTTCCAGAGTACAATTCTTCTCTAAACATAATGCTTATATGTATAATTTATAATTCAAATTTTAAAAGCGGTTTCTAAAGGTATAATAAATTCCTCTAATTGATAACGATTATCGATCCTTTTACTTTAGTATAGTATACTATATTTTTGTAGACACAATTAATATGTAAATAAAAGAAAAAATGAATAACAAATGAAGACACCAATCCAATGAACAACTAATTACACAGCACCTTTAAATACAAAGTGAACTGATTATCCAAATAACACTTATTCACCATTACAACCATTCTAAAACAGTACCTATCTAAATATACCCCTGGTATCAGTTAATGCATCTCAACTGGCATTAAAATGGAAATGCAATTGAGATTTGATATTCTATCTTTCAATATTTCGTTGATCTGCGCGCTTAATTTGGGAGCGGTGAAGTTACAATGTGAAACATTTTTGGGAAAATGTTTCGAGATGGATTCTTTGAGTGAAACTGACCCAATTGTGAAACTGGGTTAGCCTGTATGTGAAACTGAGATGGACCTGTGATGTAGATGTATGTGACGATGGGTGGATAAGGTACCCTATAGAGTTTGAATTTGAAATATTTCTTTATTATTACATATGACTTATGATATTATTTTAAGTTAAAACATCTTTAGTATACATTGATAAATATTTACGATATAAAAAAGATAGAGCATAGTTAAATAACTAAGTTAAGTAAATTACTATTTGCTTAACGTGTGTTTTTTTTTTTGGTTTTTGTTTGATTTCTGAAAAAAAAATAAAAAAAGAAAATACCTTTCCCAAATATATAATAGTAGTAATCGTAATAATTGTGATCAAATAATAACAGAAGAGAAATTGTAATGCAGACAAATATTTATAAAGAAAAAAATGTAATAATTTGAGCTCTTCCTATTATAGATCCTTAAAATGAAATAAAAAATAAAATAAAAAAATAAAATAAAACATGAAAAAAAAATAATATAAATAAAGTAAATTTTTTTTTTGTTAATATTTTTTTTTAAAATAAACCCCGTATGGTTTATATGTAAAACCTTGATTAATCCCTGTAAAATCTTCCCATTTCTAATTCTTCAATTGCTGTTTCTATGATTTCATCATCATCATCTTCTTCCATCATTTCAACAGCATTGTATTTAATCATATCCCAACGTCTCCAAAATTCAATAGAATCTTCACATTCAATTGAATCATAACATTCTTCTAAATCATTTTTAGCTTTTGCTAATCTTGATTTTAATGATTGTAATTTCATTGAATCCGGTAATGTTGAAACTGTTCTAAGTTCTGAAGAACTACTATCAGTTTCATAACCTGTTATATTTGTAACTTCAGATTTATATCCTTCATCATCATCTGAAATATCTTGTTGATTAACATCAAAATTATCTTGATTAATAATAGAATTTCTTTTTTCATCATTATTTTCTGATAATTTAATTGGAGTAGAAGAAATGTTACAATTACTATTACTATTGTTATTGTCATAAACTAATGTTTCTGCATTAGAAGTAGTATTACAATAACGACCCCAAACTTCATCAATACATTGAATGATATAATCAAAACAACGTTCTCTTGCAATCAAATCATTTTTAACAAACGTTTGTTTTTTACTTGATGAAAATGAATTTGATCTTGAATTATTGATATTTGTATTGGTATTAGCATTATTAATAATTTCATTTGATTTATTATAGTTTAAATTTGTATAACTATAATTTAAATCATCTTCACCTTGTGATGAATTCACATCAGTTTGTGAAGAATCTGAAATATTATTTGAATAATTATTAGTAAAATTATAATTACTTGAATTATCATTTGACGTATTACCATAAATAGAAAAATTAAAAGTTCTTCTTTTAATTGGTGGAATATTCGAACTTATGTCAGAATAAGTACGTTTAATTGAAATTGCCATTGTGTTATATTTTTTTTTTTGAAATTTATTGATTTAATAATTTTTTTTAATAGATTAAAAAAAAAATGTGATGTGATATAGCTTGGAACAGATGTAAAAAAAAAATTGGTATAATATGCAACGATATGTGAATAAAAAAAAAGAATATAATAATAATATAACTTCTTAACTGTGTATTTTTAAGAAGAAAAAAAACTTAATAACAAAGCAGAAGTTTTTTGAATGAAAATGTAATGGGTTTTATTTGTATGTTTTTTTTCTTGAATAGTCTTTGAGATGCGCAATAAAGGCTTCAAATGAAATCACTTAATACTTTAAAAACTGTAAAACTGGTAACTGAAAACTTAATCTATTGTATTTGAACACTAAACAATGAATAGTGTAATGAATGTAATATAATATAATAGTAAAAGAAGTATAAGTACCAAACCACGTGACCTTGTCGATACCCACGTGACAGAAAATAGAATTTCAAAAAAACCAAAATTTAGAAAAAAAAACAAAAATTTAGAAAAATAAAATTTAAAAAACTTAAAAAGTGATAAAAGTGGTGAATAAAAATGAAAAAGTCGGACAGGAAGTGGTGATTCGCTTTATTCAAATTGTTTTCAAATTAAATTGATTGGTTTTAATTGGCTGGAGGGCACATGGCCAGACGGGTAACGGCTGTCCGGACATGAGAGGGGCTGGTGGCCGGGTGGTCGGGGACAGGGTATGACCGGACACTCCATAGTAAAAGTTTTTAAATTTCGTAGTGTAATGAGTAATCCGCCGGTGGAAGTTGGGGGGTGGAGAGTGGTGGTGGATGGTGGGGGAAAAAGTGGGATAAATAAATGGATATATATTGTTGAATAGATGTGAATATTATTTGTATAAGATTTATAGAAAATATACTGCCAGATAGCTGCTGATCAGGGCTATCTGATGGTACTATTCTTGTTGTTGTACGGTTAAGAAAAATCACAGTTTTTTACGTTTTTACATTCAATATTTCTCTAAAAATATCTTTTTTTTTTGTTTTTGCCACTTGGAAGTTTTCTTTTTTTTTTCTCTTTTGTGGCCGGCGTCCGGATACCCGGGTAGGCCGGACACCGGTATGGCAAGTGGAATTATAAATATATGCAATATGTGCAATGTAATATGTATATATAGGAATCGTTGCATTGGACAATATCGAATCAATTCTGTATGTGTGTTCATTGCTATACACATCCATGTATCGTTGATTGATATCGATCCCAATTCTCTTGTAGGAATATCTTCACCTAGCTAAAACAAAAACAGTACATGTTCGATGTGATATGGTGGTGAGTAATTCTCTTATATGTGCATACTCTCAACTATTACATGTAGAACAACACATACTTAATGGTTCAACTACACACTTGCTTCAACTGTTATTGTCTTGCTATTGTATACATCTCGTTTGTATATGATTCGCAACATAACTTGTAAAATAAAGTAATCATGAGACATGCATCAGAAACTTTTTAAGATGAATCTTGAAAAATTCATTAATTGAAAAAAAAAAAAAAAAAAGTGAGAATCAATTCAATTCACGTAGTTAAAAACCAAAATATTTGGAAGATTTACCCGTTTGTTAACTTATATACCTTAAGTACAAACACATATATCATATACTATCATATACCCTATACTTATACCTACATCCATATACGTATAAATATCTATATATTATTTTATATCATCATCATCATCATCATCATCATCAATTACTACGGTTTACTAGTAGCTCCCCTAAGTCACACTAATGATATGATATCAGATAAAGAGAATGATCTGTTAAGTCATAATATTGATGATATTGATATAGATATCAGTATTGATGATAATCATAAGAAATTGAATAAGAAAAATAATAAGAAAAATTTTGAAGATCATCTTATCAATATTTTAGAATCTATCTGTAGTATATTCGATAACGTTTATTTTTTGAAAAGTTTAGGTATAATTAATGAAAAAAATTTTATTTATCGTAATTTAAACAAAGGTAATTTAGGTTCAAAAATTTGGTTTATTACATTGATTTTAACTATTAGAAAATTAATTAAACAATTATTTAAAGCAATAAAAATTAAATTAAAAATTCAAAAAGAATTGGATTCACTTAACAAAATTGAGGACAATAATAACAATAACAATAACAATTATTTAAATAATGTTTTAACTACAAAATTAACAGAGACAATAGATTATTGTCAAAATATCATTAAAAATAATATATTTGAATTACTACAAAATTTTATTTATTTAATAATTATTTCAATTGAAATATTTAAATTAAATATTAGTAAAAAATATAAATCATCATTTGAATCAATTTCAAATTTCATCACTATAATGAGATTCTTTACTTTAGGATATTCATCAATGTAATTTTAAAAATTAGATATTTTAGCATATATTCATAAGTACATATTTAAATCTCTAAGAATCAACATCATTACGTATTTTATCAATTTAATCCCAATTCTTGTAAAAAGGCTTCCTTTGATGGCTCTCTACCCAAGAATTCTTTCAAATTATCGTTGATATCATAAATACCACCTCTTGCTAAAATAATATCTCTATATTGAACACCAGAGATACTATTTAATGGATCTTTAGCAAATTTGGTATAGTACATATCTGTTGCAAATACTTCTGCCCACATATAACCATAATAACCAGCAGAGTAGGAATCAGACATGATATGACCAAAAGAATCATAACCTTTGGAATATTCATTACCATTTTCAACTAAACAAATTTCTTGTCTCTTTTCATTCCATAATTTTACTAAGTCTAAATTAGTGACATCATCAGCCGTATGAACTGTCATATCAAATAAACCAAAATGTAATTGTCTTAAAGCAAATAGTGCACCATTGACATGTTTTGTAGAGATTAATGATTCCAACAATTTTTCTGGAATCTTTTCACCAGTTTTATAGTGATTTGATAATGCTAATAATTCATTTTTATTCCAAGTCCAGAATTCCAACATTTGTGAAGGAGCTTCTACAAAATCCCATGGTACAGCACCTGGTCCATTAAATCTTGAACAATTATTCTTACCTACTAAATCATGAATACCATGACCTAATTCATGGAAGAAAGTAGTTATTTCGTTGTGTTTCAACAAGGATGGTTTATCACCTGTTGCCTTTGAGAAGTTACAAACTAAAGCAGTAACAGGATATGATCTTTTACTATTCTCATCGATATAAGAAGCTGCAATACCGAAATTAGCGGCATGTCCATATTTACCATCCCTTGGATGTAAATCAAAATAGATCCAACCAATAAATTCTGGTTTTTCTGGGGTATCCATTTTCCAAACAGAAATTTGTTTAACATCTTCATGCCAGACATTTCTTTTAGTTGCATCAGTTTCTTCAATAAATTTCAATTTCATTACTTTTTCGTAAATCTTTAACATACCGTCAATTGTTGAATTGATTGGGTAATATTCGGAAATCTTTTCCAAATCAACATTGTAATTATCTTTTAAATACTTATTATCATAATAACGATGGTCCCAAACATAATATTTACCATCAAATGGTAAGTTTAACTCCTTATATTCCTTTTCTTTTAATTGTTTTAAAATTTCAATTTCTTTTTGACCTAAAGGTTTCAATTTTGTATTTAAATCATTCAAAAATTCGAAAACTGTATCTTGTTTCTTGGCCATTTTAATTTCTAAATTATATTGAGCATAATTTGAATAACCTAAAAGGTTAGATAATTCATTTCTCAATTTTAATGTTTCAATAAATAAAGCTTCATTTTCTGGAACCTTATTTTGATCAGCATTAAAGGCAAGCTTTCTTGTTTCAGAAGATTTTGCTGTTTTCAAAACTGGGAAAATATCTGGGTACTTAAATGTAACTTTATATTTTTCTTCCTTTGTCTTTTCATCAACAAATTTTTCAAATTGATTTAAAACGTCATCTGAAACACCGTCTAATTCTTGTTTAGTGAATGCGATAAATTCCTTTTGTTCACCTAAATTCTTAGAATAATTCAATGAATTGCTTGCAATCTTTTTTTTAATATCTTTGACTTGATTTCTTTTATCTTCTGGTAAATTTAAACCAGAACGAACGAAATCTTTGTTACATTTTTCAATAAATTTAAAAATTTCATAGTTATCCTTATTTGAGTTTACTTTATCATTGTATAAAGTATCATTTTCAATTGATTTCCAAATTTTATTAAATTGTAGAAAAATGTCTTCTCTTAATGATGCTTCAATTTCAAAATCTTGTAATAAATTTGTTGCCTCCATTGAAGAATCTCTTAATTCTTTGTCACTTGAAACATGTTGTAAAAAAGTCAATTGATTGATAATTGGACCAACTTTATTTTCATCATTAATATAAGGTTTAATGAAGTTATCAATAGTTGGATTTTCAATATTAGCTAATTCGTCTAAAAATTTACTTGAATCATCAATTATAGTTTTAGTATCTTCAATCAAAGATTTAGGAGTCCAATTCCATGTTGGTGCTTTTTGTAATGGTACAAATTGATTATTTAATTGAGTCATATTATTAATTGTTGAATAATAACTTTTTGATATTTTAAATAAACCGATTGCGAATACAGGAACTACAATGAACGATACAATCGATTTTTTGGTAAATACACTTGATGCTCTTTTAGTAGTAAGAGATCTAAACATTCAAGTTCTGTATAATTCCCCTTTTATTTATAATAATACCCACACAAGATATTTTATATTATATTTAAAACAGTTTTATTTTAAACCAAAAGAGTAAATCAAATCCCTATCAGTTTTCACACACTTTCACATCCACGCCACCTAAATTATTTCAAATTCTGCGAATGCCGCATTGAGATGAATTATATATTTTTTATATTTGCTATGCGATAAGAGATATACTGTGTTTGTTAAATGTCAGTGTATATGATAATACACATTGAATTACCAAATAAGGGACAATTATCCTCAAACAGTTAAATACTATTGCAACATACATTTGAGAAATAGATAAATTACCATTGCAACCAATTGTACTGAATAGTACCTTATACAATGATTGTAAGTATTTCATTACAATAGTTAGTAAGCATATTTATACATTACATGTATACAGTAAATAGCCGCCTATACATACACACACTACTTCTTTTTAAAAAAAGAAGCAAAAACAGTTCTTCTACGAAGTAGTAATACTGGAACCACACTTATGCATGTGAATATGTGTTGTGAACGTATCTGTGTGTCTCAATACACACACTGTTCTGTGTATTCTATACATATATTATACTCTAATACAAATACTCCATAAAACTCCTTTACTCTATTAAAAAGATAAAACACAACAAAATAAAGTGACATGTAAAAGTAATCTAATATTCTCCCACCCCCGTCCTTATATACAATTTCCCTTTCCCAGATACAATCTCCCTACTTGTAAGTACCCCTGAATTTGCCACCCAAGGATTTGCATAAAAGTTATATTAGATTTCAATTTCATTGCACAAAATCAAAACAAAAGATCCCTTTCAATTTAATTTAGCCGCCCATGTTCTTATTTCCTGGAACACCTATTTACCCGGCTATGTACACTCACATTAGCAGTAACTTATCTACTTTTGACGCATATACCCATGTAATAGTGGTGGATACTATACATTTTCTACTTATTCTAATCTATATAAATAGCGACCTTGCATGTGTATGGTTTACAAATAGTAGTATTAAATATACTAGCTAAAATCGTTCATCCTGTATAGTTGAATACTCTCACTCTTCCCCTTTCAACAACCAATCATACTGTGTGAGTGTGACTTACCCTGCTCACACAGAAAGAGGGAGAAAATTTGGTTTTAAAAAAAGGTTAAATCTCCCAGTGAATAATTAATATTGATTAAGTTAACCCATGATTTATATTCAATTAAATTGAATTAGATAGAATAAATAGGAATTACTGAACTTTTGAATTGTGGTTGTTGGAAGTGTAGGCATATATATAATACAAGTATCACAAATAAAATAATGACTGAAACAATAAATAGCGATAAAGAATTACAAGTAAATGCACCAACAAGATCAATATTAAATGATAAATGGGATGTTGTATTATCTAATATGTTAGTTAAAACTAGTTTAGGTTTTGGTGTTGGTGTTTTGACTTCAATACTATTATTTAAACGTAGAGCTTTCCCTGTTTGGTTAGGTATTGGTTTTGGTGTTGGTAGAGGTTATGCTGAAGGTGATGCTATATTTCGTTCCGCTGCAGGTTTAAGATCAACAAGAATTTAATAATATTGTTATTATTATTATTATTTATTACTATACTAAATAACACACTTTTACAATCTTATTATTGTTTTGAATTTTTAATAAAAGTTCAAAAAAAATAATACTAGTACTGATAATTTAAAAATTTATTCATATTCTGTACATAACATATATAAATATATTTATATATAAAGAAAAAAAAATAAACACAAATGTATAATTTTACAATCTTAATTAGATTTGCCCTGTTTTTTTTTATAATGAAAATCCTGACATTAATTCTATCTGTTCAAGCATATTATCATTAACTTCTCTCTTATTTGATTCAATTTTTTTAATTATTTCACGATCTTTTAAATTATCCTTAACTAAATTCTTGGCTTCTAATGTATTAACATTTTTAGTCTTTTTCTCGACATTAGATTCATTATTATTTATACGTAATATATCTGTCGGTACTAAATCATCTCCTTTATTTAATTTATCTATAATAATCTTCGTTCTTTTCTTATCTGCTTGCGATATGACATTTTTACGTTTATTCTTAGTTATTTTTTTACCATGTCCATTATTACTACCATTTTTCTTCTTATTACTAGCCATCCTATCCTCACTTAAGATACTGATGTTCGTATGATATAGATTTAATACAATTTTACTTCAATAATTTAAAGATTTAATTGATACATTTCATCATATTAACTATACAGTTTTTTTTTTTCAACTCATCCTTCTACTGCTTTTTCAATTAAATAAAAAAATTTAAACTTAGCGCGGTAAAAGTGAAAATTTTCAATGAGAAGCTCATCTCAAAAATTTGTGAATTGAAAGTAAATGTATATGAAGATAGAGAGTTTGATATATATTATTTAATAGTTTTAGTAACTTTGTATAGTTTATTGTATATTAATAAGTGGAATTAAAGCTACCCATAGAGAAACTTGCATTACTATTTTGAATAAAAGATGGTTTCTACTCATAACAGAGATAAACCTTGGGATACAGAAGATATCGATAAATGGAATACTGAAGAATTTAAACCAGAAGATAATGCATCTGGGTTACCATTTTCTGAAGAATCAAGTTTTATGACTTTGTTTCCAAAATATAGAGAAATATATTTAAAATCTGTTTGGAAAGATGTAACAAAATCATTAGATAAGTTTAATATCGGTTGTACTTTGAATTTAGTAGAAGGTTCAATGACTGTTAAGACAACAAGAAAAACTTATGATCCTGCTATTATTTTGAAAGCTCGTGATTTGATTAAGTTACTAGCACGTTCTGTACCATTCCCACAAGCAAGTAAAATTTTAGAAGATGATATGGCTTGTGATGTTATTAAGATTGGTAATTTCGTAACAAATAAAGAAAGATTTGTTAAAAGAAGACAACGTTTAGTTGGTCCAAATGGTAATACTTTGAAAGCTCTAGAATTATTAACAAAATGTTATATCTTAGTTCAAGGTAACACAGTAAGTGTAATGGGTCCATTTAAAGGTTTAAAGGAAATTCGTAGAGTTGTTGAAGATTGTATGAAAAATATTCATCCAATTTATCATATAAAAGAATTAATGATTAAAAGAGAATTAGCCAAGAGACCTGAACTAGCTAATGAAGATTGGTCAAGATTTTTACCAATGTTTAAAAAGAGAAATGTTGCTCGTAAGAAGAAGTCTACCAAACCAAAGAAGGAAAAGAAAGTCTATACTCCATTCCCACCTGTTCAACAACCTAGAAAGGTTGATTTGGAAATTGAAAGTGGTGAATATTTCTTAAGTAAAAAAGAAAAAGAAGTTAAACGTTTACAAGAACGTAGAGAAGAACAAGCTGAAAAGCAAGTCGAAAAAGAGAAGGAAAGAAGCAAGAACTATATCGCTCCTAAAGAAGATGATTATAATAGTACTTTGAGCAGTAAGTCCAAGAAACGTAGTAGTAAAGATTCAGATTCAGATGATGATTCTAAAAGTTCTAAAAAATCAAAAAAATAAACTAAGAAAATTTATAGAAAAAAATAGTTTATCATCATAGTCGTCATTCCATTAAATAACATTAATTAATTAAAAAAATATACAATTTGTAAATTAGATTCAATATCATATATATTTTTAAAAAATATATAACCATCTAACTGAAGCCATTATATAATTATAATTATATAGAATATCCAGTGGTTCGTTACCGTTGAATCATCTCATCTCATCTCTTATTTTATTTCAACTGAGATACGCGACGCGTAATATTATTTTATTTATCATGTATGATATATTTAATTAATTTCAAAACAAGATTTAATACTGGTGATGTAATTATTCATTGAATGTTTTCGCTAATAATACAATATAAACACACATATATAACAAGACTTTACCTTATCAATTGTTGTAATTCATTTTGAGTACAGCAACAAAGAAAGGATAACGATGGATTCATTATTTGATGCACTAACTGATATAAAGACAAAGAAAAGAACCACCTATAAGAAGGTAGTAGATGAAGTCATTGATGATCTAAGTAATGATATTGAAACACAAGAGATTCCTTCAGAGGAATTACCAGCATTTGGTCAAAGTATTTTATTTGGTAATTCCAAATTGGACCAGATTAGAAATAGATTGAATGGTAATGATATTTCAATAACGGATAATACAGAAAAAACTACAGTCGAGAAAACAGCGGATGAAGAGTTTAATGTTATATCACAAACACAAGTCATTGCAAATTTATATGCAGGTGGTGAAGATTTAGAAAAAGAAGAAGACAAAATCCAAACTCAAAGAATAAATGAACATATCGTAACCCAAACTCAAAAAATCCCAACTGCTGAGGCCACTCATGTGATAACAGATAATACTAGTAATATTGATAGGACTCAGAGGATTACTGAACCATCAAGTGAACACTCTGATGAACAACCAAATGATGTAAGAATAAGAAAGATGTTTGCAATGACCGGTGCACTATCACACCAGAACTCTGATTTAGATGATACTGAAAAGGCTTCTGCACATATTTTAACACCCATAGTTGCAACTGTAGTAAATGAATTTGAGGAATCAACAATAATAACCCAACCTACTCAAATTAACAAGTCAACTGAAGATTTTTCATCTACTATAGTTGACCCAACACAAGTTAATACTGAGTTGAAAATGAAAGAGATTGAAAAAGAATTATTAGAAGATGAATTGAGGTTAAAACAAAAGAGCATTGGGACTGAATATAAACCATCACAAAAGAAAAATAAGTCAACGAGGAAGTTCTCTAAAGAAGATTTCTTATCACATTTTGATGACTCTAGTTCATCGGAACAAGAAGATCCACAAAAAGATGACATTGATGGTTCTAACAGCAATAAAGATCAATCCAAGTTGGAAAAGGAAATATCACCAATCCAAAAAAAGCCAATATCTAAGTTGAAAGCATTGAGTAACTATGAGAATGAACTAAGAGATGAAATAAACAATGATAATTACCTTGAATTTTCAGATAGTGATTCTGATCTGGATAACCGTGCATCTGCATCTCATTCTGCAAAGGCAGTGATTTTGAATATAAAAGCCAAAAGGTCAAAACAAAAGCCTCTAATCAAACCTCAACAAAACCAGAACAGCTTGAATGATCTTTTCAATAATCTTAAAAAGGCAAGCAGAGATCAAATCTTATCTCATCAAAAAGAAATCATAGAAAACAAGGGTTATAAGATAGAGGATATAGAGAAAGAGAAAGAAATGGTTGAAAACCTGCTAGAACAAGAAATTGCTAGAAATAAAAGAATAAGATTACGTGAAAAACAGAACGAGAAATCTGAAAGTGCTGAGGAAGACGCAGATATCGACGATTTTGATTATAGTGCAAATGAACTAGAGGAATCTGATTTACCAGAAAGTGACAACGAAAACATGGATGCTGAGGTCAAAGAAAGTGACGCAGAAAGTATTTCAAGTGATTTACGTGATGATAATGATATAATTGAAGATGGGGACGATGCTCCTGAAACTAAAACTGATTCTAGTACTATCAAAAAAAGCACTGCTGGAGATATAAGTGAGGATGAGGAAGATAATGATGATGAGGAAGATGACGTATTTAAAATAAATAACCACAAAAATCACAAAACAAGAATTATAGATTACTCTGACTCTGATGATGAATTGAAAACTAGAACTATACCGAATGCCATTGATCTTGGCCATTATGGGAATAATTTGATTCAAACATCACAGGAAAATAATGTAGATGCTGCCGTTGATGGCGAGGAAGAAGAACAAGAAGATGAAGATTTAAATACACAAGAAGATGAAGAAGCATACAGAGAAATGGTCAAACAAGAGATACAGAAAAGAAAACAACAAGAAAGAAGGAAAGCAGAGAAACTGAAAGATTTAAAATCGAAAGGTATTACCGATATGTTTGAAGTAGAAGCTGAGGAATCTGAGGATGAATGGCATGGTGTCGGTGGTGCTGACGGTGAAATGTCTGATGAATATGATTCAGAAGTTGAAAAAATGATTGATGATTATAGTAAATCTAATTTTAATCCAGATGAAATCCGTGAAATGCTAGCTGCAGAAAACAAAGAAATGGATTTACAAATGGTTAATAAAATATTATATGATATTAAAAATGGTGGGTTTCGTAAGAAGAGAAGAAATGGTATGGAATTAGAATTTAGTGATGATGAGGATGATGAATTACAAGCATATAGGGCTAAAAGAAGAGCTTTAATGAGAGAAAAACGATTAGAAATTGATGTTAATAAAAAGCTAGTAAATAATCCTAAATCTCATGCCTTTTTCGAAAGTATGGTTGATGATATTATTGAAAACAAAAATCCATTTGACGGTGATGAAGAACAGATGAAATCAATTACTACAACTGCCACACAAGAACACATAGAAACTCAAGAAACTAAGGAAACAACTGGTACACAAGAAATTATGAAGAAGAAAAAAATAGTCATTTCTGAAGAATTTGTACAAAGAAGTTTGTCTTTCTTAAATAGCAATAGAAACATGGAAGAATTCGAAATAAATAATAAATTAAGTAAAGAACAGCATAATGGAAACGTCACCGATTTATACAGTTTGAAGAGCCATAGTTCCATTAAATCATTACAAGCATTACCAAGTTCACGTAGTAGTTCAATTGCATCAAAATTAGATGATCTTGATGAGGATATTGAGGCTACTCCATTTGATGAGATACGACAAACTTCTGTTCTAAAATCTTTTGGTTCTAATATTAATATTGATGCCAAGTTTAAAGAAGGTAATAAAACTGTTAAAGTTTCCAAATCATATAGAGCTGTTGGTAGTGCACGTGCATCGATTACATTTTTAGGTAAGTCTAGAAAACTAGTTGCTCCAAAGAAGAAAAGTAATCTATCTTTTATATCTAAGGCTAAACCAACAACCAATACTAGTAAACTATTTGAAAATCAAGATGATAGTTTTGAACAGTAGGCATAGTGCATACATGACATACATATATATAAATATATATATATATATATATAAAGACCAATGAGGATAGAAAATTTTAAATTATTAAAATTGTTAAGTCTATTAATATTATTTAATTGTAATTAAATAATAATCTATAAATGAGTATAATGTTACAATTCATTTTAACTTATTATTAATAAGTTAAATGAATTTGTATAAATTTCCCGTTGTAATACAAAGAACAAAGGATAAATTTTTAATATGAGATAATGTTGACAACGTGAAAATATCACGTTTTGTAAAATGAATATATATGATGATGATTGTGATGATGATGTTTTGTTAAAATGATAGTCTTAATTCTGTATTCAATGCTGTGTGTAGTTCTTCATACGATACTATATTATTGAATATTGGATCATCTAACGGGGATGAGAATCTTGAACCATTTCGACCAATCATTAAAGTTGTACAATTGTTTCTGGCATTAGAATTATTTCGTAAATTATTATTATTGTTATTATTGAATTTTTTTAAATTCTGTGTACCAATTCTTCTTACATTTGTATTACTTTTTTGAATTGTTCCAACTTCTGAACTAACCATTGATGTTGCAGGTGCATTTGATAGATTGAAGAAATTCCATTTATTGAAAAAAGATGATGATGACCAAGAATTATCATCTTTATTAGTATATGCTTCTTGTCTCTTTTGTTGAGATGAACTTGTTGTAGTGGTATTTGTTGTATTAGCATACATTGAAAGTAAATCTTTTGATGTTGTTTGTGATCTTGTGGTATTACTTCTGTTATTTATATTATTGGTGATATTATTATTATTATTATTATTATTAATTAGTGGTGAAGTTACAGTAGTTGTTGTTACAGTTGATGTTGAGGATTTTATTGCAAAAGGTGATAATTTCAAATTATTAATAAAATTTAATTTCCTATTATTATTGTTATTTGGATTATATTCATATTTCATTGATAATATACTTTCATGTGAATTACATCTTCTTAATGGTTGATAATATTCTTTTGAAAGTATATTTGATGGTGATGATGATAAATTCATATCATTAATATTAATAAAAGAATTTGTTGAGATAACAGTTTCTTGATCAGATAAGTTTTCTTCATTGGTAATATCAATATCAGATAATGAATTTAAATTATTATTTTCAGTATCTGAATTAATTGTTGTATCTATTAAATTTTTTTTTTCATAATCTTCAAAAAATGAAATAGATAATCTTTGATTATTTTTAAAAATTGAATCATAAGTTAAATCATTATTTAGTTTTTTGGTATTATTACTATTTTTTTTTGATTTATTTAATCCTGTATCATAAGATTTTGTATGTCTTATTGATTTTTTCCTTTTTTCATTTTTAATTGGAGAACTTGGTAATGAAATAACAGTATTTTCAAATTTAACAAATTTAACTTCTTTTTTTTTCGCAATTTCAGTTGCGAGTTCCTTTTCATGTTTAATTTTTTGTTTTTCAATAATTTTTAATGGTTTTAAATTTAATGAATCAATTGAACTTGATCTTGTTGATGATTTTTTTGAATTATTTTTTTTTTTATTTAATTTATGTGATATTGCTAAATCATTTAATTTCAATGTAAGGTCATGAAATTCATAAACCAAATCTTCAATATTTCTATGATCAGATGTGTTATTACTAGTCTTATGAGGTGATATTTTTAATCTTTGTGTATTTAATTTATCTCTAATATGTTCTGATCTAACATATAATGAGTTCAATTGAGACATATAAGTGTTATATTTATCAGCCAAACGATCCAAAGTACCTTCGGTATTTCCATCATCATCATCATCACCATTCCAACTTTGTTGTGATTGTATCCATAAATCTAATTGTAAAATAGCTTCTTGTGATCGTATCAGTAATCTTTCTGATAAATCTTCTAAATCAGAAGTAGTCATATGTAAAAAGTATAAGTATATGGATAATTTATTTCCACCAAATTCTGTTCTTATCGATGAATAATAATCAATAGTATGTATATATATATTAGTCACAAAAGCAAAACAAATATCTTATTTTATTGTATTATTTATTTATTTGTTATATGATTGTTTCTTTAGTAAACTGAACAATCAATAATAAACAAAAACATAAACACTATCCTTCTTCTTCTACATCAGATCAGCTCAGATCACAAAAACAAAAATATTGAAAATCCTTTCATTATTTCCATACTTTTTTTTTTTACCGCCAATCTTATCATTTTTGTAAACAAAAAACAGTTAAATCTTACCATCTATTCTGTCTAACTTCGGTCGTCAATAGTGATAAAAATCACATGACACTTTTTAATTTTTTTCTCTTAATCAAAATTTACAATTTTTCACAAATTATTTAAATTTCGTTATCTTACTTTCGCTCGGGGCTGTTTTCCATTTTGTAAATAAACAGACAGATAAATAAGATAAAAAAAAAAGAATAACAACATAGAGAGATTGTATGCGATATGAGGAGATGGGAAAAGCGAAGGGGCCGCGGGGGGGGGGGGGGGCATAAATAAAACATCTCATCTCGCCTTTTTATTTTTTTTCGAAATGGTTTTTTAGTTATTATTATTATTATTATTTATTGCCTGGTGGATGTGTATGTGCACTTGAGGTGGAGAATAAAGTGCACTTGCACGTCCACTTTTTGCGAGAAGTAAGGGAAGGTGGATATAAACGTCCACGCTAGAACATCTTACAGGCAAATAAAACAGACAACTGTTAATTAAAAGGTTCGGTTCTCAAAAGAGAGAGAGAGACAATGGATTATCTTTTTGTAAATATTACTTAGATAAGCTTATGGAATCGTAAATTTATTGTATTTTCGTAATAATAATATTCGGATAATACAAATAATTAGGATGAAATGGAGGTGAAAATGGAGATGAGATGAGATGATGGTGATGGTGATGGCGATGGTAATTACCATTTAATTCAATTAATCAAATGTTTTATTTCATTATCTTCTTCTTCTTCTTTGGATAAAAAAAAAATAAATTTTTTTTTTTTATGGATATATAAGTATGGATATATATATATATATTTATTTCTTATGCTTCAATTCATCTTCTTTCTCTTAACACCTTTTTTTTTTTTTAATTTAATTGTAATAATTACACTTGTCCACAATAAACATAATCACAATCACCATAAAAATCCATTATGTCTATTGTTTATAATAAAACTCCTTTATTAAGATCATATTTCCCAGGTAAAAATTTACCACAATTTTTTTTAAAATATGAATGTTTACAACCAAGTGGTAGTTTTAAAAGTAGAGGTATTGGTAATTTAATTTTAAAAAATGCAATTAAAATTCAAAAAATTGGTTTGAAAAAACCTGAAATTTTTTCAAGTTCTGGTGGTAATGCTGGTTTAGCCGCTGCTACTGCATCACAGAAATTATCATTACCTTGTACTGTTGTAGTACCTACTGCTACAAAAAAAAGAATGGTAGAAAAAATTAAAGCTACTGGTGCAAATGTAATTATTAATGGTAATCATTGGAAAGAAGCAGATAATTATTTGAAAAAAAATGTTATTAATAATATTAATAAAAATTTAATTGAACCAATTTATGTACATCCATTCGATAATCCTGATATTTGGGAAGGTCATTCTACAATGGTTGATGAAATTATTGAAACTTTCGAACAACAAAAATTAAATATTAATAATGTAAAAGCAATTGTTTGTAGTGTTGGTGGTGGTGGTTTATATAATGGTATCATTAAAGGTTTAGAAAAATATAATTTAGCAACAAAAATTCCAATTGTTGG
Source organism: Vanderwaltozyma yarrowii (assembly GCA_030568135.1). Lineage (NCBI taxonomy): Eukaryota > Fungi > Ascomycota > Saccharomycetes > Saccharomycetales > Saccharomycetaceae > Vanderwaltozyma > Vanderwaltozyma yarrowii. Next base: position 83,646 of record JAJLTL010000039.1, read on the forward strand.
TGTAGAAACAAATGGTTGTCATGTATTTAATACATCATTGAAATTAAATAAACCAATTGAATTTACAAATATTTCTACAATCGCAACTTCATTAGGTACTGCTAATATTTCAAATGAAACTTTTTATAATGCTAAAAAATATAATACAAAATCTGTTGTGGTAGAAGATAAAGATGTTGTAGAAACTTGTTTGAAATTTACTCAAGATCATAATATGGTTTGTGAACCTGCTTGTGGTGCTGCATTACATTTAGGTTATAATAAAAATATTTTAGAAAATGCTCTAGATACAAAATTATCTACTGATGATATAGTTTTAATCATTGCTTGTGGTGGTTCATCAAATACTGTACAAGAATTAGAAGAAGCTTTAATAAAATTAAAACAACAAACACCAATGAAATCAGTAGGTTTACCAAAATTTATTGACGTACCTTATTCTATGCCAATGTTGAAAACTTTTTAAATTTTAAATCTTTTTTCCATTTAACATTATATAATTATTGCATATACATATATTTAATTAATTAATACTCATTTATTATGTTCATTCAAATCACTCGTTTTATGTTAATAGTTAAACATCCATATATGCAATAATTACCACAGCCCAAAATACACACACACACACACACACACATTTAAGATTATATGAACAGAAAGGAGAACAAATATGAATATAATCATTATAATTATAATTTTATTCAACAACACAATAGACAAGGCACTGCCAGTCTGTTGCAGCTTTTGCGATATACTAAATATTACTCAATTTAATATAAGTATGATAAGAAATGGTTACTATCATTTACCAATGATTCCTGCTTCTCATAGGAATGAGAAGCCCATACATATAACCGAGAAGTGTTAGTAATACCCAATAAAGTCAGAAAGAATTGCCAAGATCATTATGCAGATATAGTGAGTTGTACTTCTATATAGAAGAAGACATTATTCAAAAAGATTGCTCTTTCTCTTTATTGTTAATAAACATCGTAGATATATTCATACAGATGTATGCATATATAGCAATCCTGAGCCATAGGGACATGTATGTAGAAACAGAGAAACATACCAAAAAGGAAAAAACAATGAACAAATACATAATACAATTCACACTAAACTATACAACAATCATATTTACTACTGCAATATTATAAACACAACCATACACTCTTCATATTGCATACATAATCCTTTCTCTTTTCAATATTCACCCTATGTAAAGAAGCTCCTTTGGCGTTTCGAACCTCCGTTAACATTGAACATAAAATAAAATAATTGAATAGTTTCTTTGAAAAACCATTTTTTTCACAAAAAATGGTATTTTAGCAGTTAGGGCATTCATTGTGTGTCGAAGAAAAGTTTCGCGCCAGCAAAAGGCCGAGCCCCTAGTAAAATTTAGCGAATTAATAAATATTGGTGACATAGTACTACAAATGGTGACAATATTTTATCGAAATGAGTTAGTAGAGCGTCACATTGTTGATTTTTTAAATAGTAAGAAAAACTTTGAGACGATGTTGGATGATTTTGTTGCCAAAGGGTTGAATATAGGTATTAATAAGTTAATGAAAGAGGTTGAGAATCAGATGCAAATAACCGAAGATTATAATGGAAGGCAAGAAAGAGAGCTTAAACCCACGCAATGTGCAATCAAAGTGGTGGAGCTTCTAACAAACCACTGTTTTCTGTTGACAGGAGCGACAGATAAGGGCACAATTGATGTATTCCAACAAGAGATAGGAGAAAGGCTTTTTAACGAGATTACGATTTATATAAAAAAGAATACAATTTCGACAGAAGGAGCGATATACCTAATATGCGACTTGAATTATTACTATGATTTCATTACATACAAGCTAAAACAAAAAAATATAGTACCCTTATTTGCTGGCCTTAAAAATATAGGTCAATTATTTATAATCTCAGGAAAAGATTCTAAGGAACTTGGAAAAATGATTGCTGAATCTCATGGTATATTTTCTCAAGAAGAAATTTATGAATTTGTTCAAAGACGAAGCGACTGGTTGAAAGTGAAACGAGATGTTGAAAAAGCTATGTACGGCCTTGGGATTAAGGATTGCAAAATTATGTAAAAAAAAATAAACTTAACTTTTCTAATAACTTATATAGGCTAAATAGAACAACCAATCAACGAGTATGACAGACTTGCAACTTACTTTAGAATCATTACAGAATGCTTGCAAAG